>FLMG01002142.1:5909-22103 GCA_900088475.1 Hyphochytrium catenoides | reverse complement strand
CTCTCTCTCTCTCTCTCTCTCTCTCTTCCTGTTTGTGTGTCTGTGTCGCTCTCTTTCCTCCACGCACGAAGGGAGGGCACTTGCTGTGAAGCGATGAGGCTTCTGCTGCCGCCTTCCTGACCCTACGATGGGGTCTAAAGCACCTGAAGAGAGGGCTTCCTCCTCTCTCTTCGCCGCCTCTCCCTCTCCCTCGATCGTCTCCTCTCTCTCTCCTCCTCCAACGTCCAAAGTAGCCCTAGGAGGAGCTTCTCCTGCGCTCTCTTTCATCAAAGGCTTGCAGGTGGAGCGAGGACCTGGAGGAGGAGAGACAGATGGAAGAGAGAAAGAGAGAGAAGAAAAAGAGAGAGAGACACGATCGTTCCCTATTCGCAGACCCAAGATACCTGCATTGTCAACAGTCATCGAGGGAAAGGAGGTCCCCAACTTGCCAAGGTCGCCCAGGTTCACGCGCACGGCGATTGCAGCAGCAGCGGCGGCGTCTTTCCATAGAAGAGCTCAAGAAGCACAGGGCCGTCTCTCTCTTGGAGCAGATGTATCGGGTGGAAGAGAGAGAAGAGAACTGGGGGATCTTCTTTCTTCTCTCTCCTTTGCCTCGGATTCACGTCTGGAGAGTAGGTCGCCTGGCGCCGAAGAGAGAAGAAGGGGACCAGGAGAGAGACAGAATATGCGTTACTCTCTCGGCTCTGTCGCGGAACTTCGGGGTCTTAAGCCTCGCAACGAACCTTCCTCTCTCTTTGGCAATGAAGAGAACCACTGGGAGAGAGACATCCATACCACTCCCCGCCGGGCCTCTCTCTCCTCGTCCTCCTCTACTAAGAAACAAAGAGAGAGAAATGATCCCTCTCTCTCTCCCCTAATGACGGTCGAGGTTGGCCCAGACGACCAGGAAAGCCTGGGAATAGCGCACAGTCCTGTCTTCACCCGCCGCTTCACTCTTTGGGAGAGAGAGAAAGCTTCTCCTGCTTTTTCTGCAAGAAGTGAGCCCGTAGAAGAGAGAGGAAGCGGCTCTCTCTTGCAATCTTCTTCTCCACCTGCCCCTCTCTATCCAGGAAAAGCGAGGAGAGTAAGAAGCATCAGTTCAGACTGGGAGCTGCTTCTGAGTGCAGGAGAGAGAGAAGCCAGAGGAGCAAGAGAGAAGAGAGAGAAGAAAGATAGAGGGAGCAGCCTTGATGATGTAGAGTGTCTTCCTTCTTCTCCTTTCTCTCGCCGCTCTCCCTCCGACCGCTACAGCTTTGATGCCACAGTCTTAGACGTGCTGAAGTTGGCAAAGGACACACCTGAAAGAACAATTGTAAGACTCTTGAACCTTCCTTCTCGTGGTATCCTTGCTGTCTGTCTCTCTCTCTCTTCCTTCTCTGTCTCTCTCCCTATCCGTCATTCTGTCTCGCTTAGCCATACGGTCTCGGCAGATATTCCTATCATCCTGCCTTCTTTGTGCATAACCTATGATCCATCCTCCTTCTGCATTTCCTTCTCACCACCTCTTCTTCTTTCTCTCTCTCTCTCCCTCTCTCTCTTTTCTTTCTTTCTGTCTCTTTCTCTCTCTCTCTTTCTCTCTTTCTTTCTTTCTATCGCCATCTGGTTTGTTGTCCCTTTCTTACTCGTGCCTGCGCTGACTCTTTCTTTATTGTGCAGAGGCAGGTCGGAGGAGAGAGGCTTCGTACAACTCACCTTTCAGATGTCGTGAGGGACGCTGCCCTTGCTTCTCACATGCGGCGGCGCGGCCCCACGCGAAAGAATGAGAGACTTCACAAAGCGGCGAGAGACATCATTCGTCTCTCTTCTCACTCTTCGTTCCTACGAGAGACACCTCTCTCCTCCTTGGCAATGGATCGAACAGGGTTAGAGGAAGGGGTAGCGGACCGAAGACCGAACAGCCTACAGCTTTCTGACTCGGAGAGACTGAGGAAGCAAGAGAAAGTCAAGCTTCCCAGTCCCAGTAAGACTCTCGTTCTCTCTTCTCTTCCCTCTCTCTCTCTCGTGCTCTCTCTCTCTCTGTCGCTTCCCCTAATCTCTGTTCCCATCTTATTTCTTGCTCTAACCTTTCAAGTTGATGCTCATCTATCGTCTCCAGCCTCAGAAGTCGTCACAAAATGGAGTTCTTCTTTCTCTCCGGGCGCTCTCTCTCTTTTCCTTCCTCTTGTCCGTCTCTCTCTCTCTCTTTTGCTACTTTTCTCTCTCCATCTTTTCCTCAGCTCCCACTAAGGGTGGGCTTCTCACCTACATTCTTCTCCCCTACATTCTCTAAGGGTCAGGAGGCTATAAAGAATCATCCTCTGCTCCCTAATTTCAGTGTCCTTAGACTATTGCTTGTGCCATTCTAACACCCTCGATCTCTTTCTGTCTCTCTTTTCCTCGCTCCCTTCCGTCTCTCCATGTCGATCTTTTTCTCTCAATATGTTGTCCATTAGGAGTTCTCTCCCCTGTGGCACCTCCCCAAACACCTATAGCAGATATTCTAGGCGTGGAGCCGCCAACCCGACGCGCGTTCTCTCTTGAAAGAGAAGAGGGCTTCCCATCTTCCGTTTCGCGTTCTCTTCCTTTCAACAACAGGAAGGAAGAAGAAGTGAAGAAGGTGGAAGAGAATGGGAGAGACAGGCAAGCCCGAGCCTCACAGACGAGAATGAAGCCTCCTCTCAAGCTGCAGTTGTCTGTTAACGGCATCGTCTCTATGGTACGCCTCCCTCTCTCTCGCAATCTCCATTTGTTCTTTCTCTTCCCAGTCTCCTTTCTCTCTCCTGGGCTTCTTCCTGAGAGGGCATATTTCTTGCTTAGGCTTCAACCCGTCACTCTTCCTTTCGCTGCCATGCAATTTTCTCTTCTCTCTTTCAGTCTCTCTCTCTCCGAGGAATTGGAATGGCCGATGCGACTCTTCGGCTCCCACTTGAATAGCCTTTCCTACTTACTTCCTCTCCTCTCTCTTATCTTCCTCTCTTTCTCACTCACACCTACTCTCTCTTGCCCCGCTTCTGTTTCGCTAGGCTCGGCCGTCTATCTCCTATAGTCAGGGCAGCTCATTGTCCTCCTCTCCCGAGGCTGCCACAGAGTCTCCACAGCTCTTCTCTCCACAAATGACCCCGAAGATTGAGGGTCTAAGGAGAAACAGTGGGGCTTTTTACGAACAAGGAGGGAGAGGTAAGGGGTCAAAGATCTTTCTCTGTCTCTCTCTTCACCAAGTTTTCTCTCCTTGTGTCTCTTGCTCTTCCGTTCTTCTTCTCTGCTTCCCTCTTTCTCTCAGACGATCTCTCGCCTGCTGGATATCGGCTCTGTCCTATCTACATCTCCCTTTCCTCTTTCACTGCTCGTTTACTGCATGATTCACATCACCATATAGGCAGTGACAGTGGCCGTCTCTCTCCCCAAGGTCAGCTGTATGAAGGTCATCCACCGGGTAAGAGTCTCAGAACTTCTCTCTGAAAGAGAGGATAAAAAGATTGAGTAAGGAATAGATTCGTAGTGGGGGAGAGGAGGTGCAGAGCATGGGAGTGTTCTCGTAAGTGGCGGAGGAAAGATGAAGAAAGTCAAGGGAGAAAGAATAGGAAACGGCGAGACTCTATCTCGTCTTTACAGTCTCTGCTTTGTCACTGTCTCACATTTTCACCCTTTCTCGCTGGGGTCTCTTTCTCTTTCTCTTCCACTCCCTTTCCCGCTTTTTGCCTCTCCCCCTTTCTCTCTTCCCCTTTTTCTTCTCTCTCTCTCTCTCTCTCTCCTCAACCCTCCCTTCCGTCCCTTTCTCTCTCTCGGACTCCTCCCCCGCTCCCCGTTCATTCCCCCTCTCCTCCCCCCCTTCCTTATTTCCTTACTCAACTCTGCTGCTGAAGCTCACCAAGAAGATGGAAACTTCTATATGCCGCTGTCTCCTGAGGAGCTGGACATACTGAAGGAGCAGAGCTTTGAAGCTGCAGAACGAGCGGGTCCAATGCATTTGGGAGAGAGCATTATACTTCTTAAGGTTCTCTCTTCTACCTTTATTTGCCTTCTCTCCCTTCTCTTCTCCTGTGCTCTTTTCTCTGCATTTTTAAGTTGCACATCGACCTACATCTCCAAAATACCTCCCATCTTTGTTAGAGAACGTCTTTCATCTTTGTTGGGCTTTTGGCTCCTTTCGTTGTGCTTGTCGTTTGCTTTCTCAAGATTCTCTATTTGAAGGGTGGTCTTTTGTCTCTCTCTCTCACACTCGCGTTCCCTTTTCTCTCCTCTCTCTCCCTCTTTCTCTCTTTCTCTCTCACGAATTAGGAGCTAGGGCGTGGAGCGTCAGGAGTGGTGTACATGGCGCTCTACGTTCCCACCCTGAAGCTGGTGGCCGTGAAGCGGCTGCAGGTATATAAGGAGGAGCACCAGGCGATGGTCATGCAGGAGCTGAGAGGACTGCATGAGAACCTGGTAAGAATGAGAGAGGAACGGAGGGAGATCAAAAGAGTCAGCAAAAGAGGAGAAAAATTGATTGGAGTGGAATGTTATCAGTTCCTCTTTTTGGGCCTCTCACTCTCTCTTCACATCCTTTCGGGTCTTGGCTGAATGCCACCGAAATCTCTCTCTCTCTCATTCTCTCAATTCCTCAGTTCTCTCTACCTTCCACCTCACCCTCGTTGCTGTCTCCTCCACATTATGAGACTGCGTTCGTGGACCTTGCACCTCCTTTTTATCCTGACCGGTTCCTCACCTTTCTCTTCCAGGTTCCCATCGAAGTCAAAACAGGACCATTCGGACTTCAGTTTCTCTCTCAGGAGAATATTGGCAGGTAGGGTCTCCCTTCTGGAGCAGCCAAACGCTTGGCTAGAAGTGAGGCATGGAGAGGAGGACACCAGAAGAGAGAGAGAGAGAGAGAAGGTTTGGGCCAAATATCGAGAAAGAGAAGAGAAGTAAGTCTTCTTGTTTCTACGCCGTCTTTTGTCTTCAGAGAGCACATTTGCCCTTACATCGTGGGTTTCTACGGCGCTTATGCGAAGCCTCAGGAGAGCTGTGTGGATCTTGTCATCGAGTACATGGATGGAGGATGCCTCCAGGTTTGAACCCTAACATCCTCTATTCTCTCTCTCTCCCTTTCTCCCTCTCCCCTCTTTCCGTTGCCTCTCACCCTCTTGTCAGCACTTCTTTTTCGCTTCGTCTTAGATGTCCGTCCTCAATAGATAAACGGGGGATGCTTTCTCTTTCTTAGTGTCTGCTAGGCTCATTGCTCTCGCTCTTTTGTTCCTTTCCTTTCGCTCGGCTGCCTAGCCACACGCCTTCCTTGCGTTCACCTGGTGTTTGCGTCTGCGCTCATTCTCTTCACAACGTGTCTGATGCCTTTTCTATATCCTCCTGTATTGCCTCCTTAGGATATTCTGGACCGTGGCGGCATCAAAAATGAGATCATCTTAGCGCACATTGCTCACTCCGCCCTCTCAGCTCTTGCGTACCTTCACAAACAAAGGTACACAGCAAGAGCAGAGTGTCTTATACAGAGAGAGAGAGAGAGAGAGAGAGAGAAAGAGGTATATAGGAGGGCATTTTCCTCCTTCCTTTCACAGTTTTGTGGTTGTCAGTAGCTCTGACCGAGAAGAGGGTGAGAGGAGAGGATAGGAGAGAAGTTACAGGGTCCGCTTACGTCTGCGCTATTGCTTTCAGGATGGTTCATAGAGATATCAAACCAGCCAACCTCCTTGTTAACTATAGAGGTGATGTCAAGGTGCGGACATTTCTGACGTCGATCCGTCGCCCCCTCTTTCTCTCTCTCTCTTTCTCTCGCTCTCTTTCTAACTCCTGACTCCTATTGCTTTTTGCTCGTAGAACCTTCACCTTTGCATCCTATCCTTGCCGTTCGTGCTAACTCCTCTTACAGATTTCTGATTTTGGGCTTGCGACTACTCTCGCGGGAACCACAGCCCATGCACGAGGTAAGAGGGCGCTGGCGACACAAGTGAATGTCTGTTAGCAGGGAAGAAGAGAGAAAGTGACAGACGGAGAATGGAGAGAGGCAGCCAAATATGCAGAAAGAGATAAGACAAGAGGAAGAGCTAAGCTGGAGAATAGCGGCGGGAGGGGAGTCTGGCACGGAGAGAAGCGAGAGACAGCGCCAAAGGGCGAAACAAAGAATGCAGGGACTTCTGCGTGCCCTGTGCTGGTCTTCTCTCTTCTCCGGCCTCTTCCTCTCTCTTTTAAGGGTAGGTAACCCTACTGTCTGACTCTTGGGCCTTATAGAGTTCCAAGGAACAATGATCTACATGGCGCCGGAGCGTATCCTAGGAGGAGAGTACTCTTACCCTTCAGACGTTTGGTCTATCGGTCTCGTTCTCTTCTCTCTCGCCCTGGGGAAGTTCCCCTTCGACCTCAGCGAGGGCTTCTTTGGCGTCGAAGAAGCCATTGTAAGCACTTAATATGTTAAACGAGAGAGAGAGAAAATATGACAGAGATAAAGAGGACGGAGAGACGCAAGCCACTCGACAGTTTGGCAGCATTTTGTCCTTGCTTAACCCTCTTGCTCTTCTCTCGCCTTCTAGTGGTCTCCTTGAGGAAGGATAATGAGTGTTGCTTAGGGTTGCCGATGGCCTCACCCTGTGCGCTCTCTCTGACTCTCTCTCTATGCTTCCTCTTCTAGTGCCACGACCCTCTCCCACCCCTTCCCAGAGCATTCTCCCCAGATTTTAGAGATTTTGTGCTGCGCTGTCTTCTAGAAAGAGATCCTAAGCAAAGGTAAGAAGAAGAAGACCACAATCTCTATCTATCGACATATCAATCTCACTCTCTCTCTCTCCTTGGCCTCTCTCGCTCCCTTCTCTCTCACTCTCTCACGTCTTATCCATAGAATCTCTGCAGCAGAAGCCCTGAAGCATCCCTTCATCGTGCAGAATCTGAAGGTGGAGGAGATAGGCAGAAAGATGCTGAGGCACGACTGGATAACGTACGTTTTCCCACGACTTTTGCTTTCCCTTGTCTTCTTCCTTTCCTTGGTTACTCTCGTTACCATTTGTCTATATCCCTCCTTTCTCTCTGCTTCTCTTGATGTGAGGGGATGGGGAGGCCCTCTTTTAGCCAGGGCAGTCATCTTCTCTCTCTTTCTGTCTCTCTCTCTTTCTCCTTCCTTTTGTACACCCACGGTGCTTCTTTAGTGTGTGTCATGAACCGCTGGTCGTCTTAATGTTTCACTCTCTCTCTCTCCTCTCTTCTCTTCCCGTCTCCTCTTTATACGCTGTGCAGCATTATGGGAAACCATGAGGCGGATGTGAAGCGCGTGCAGCTGATCGCGCGGACCGCGGTCGAGCACGTCCTACAGAAGATACTCAAGAAGAAGGAAGAGATGAGCGTAAGACTGGGGAATGAGACTAAGCTTAGGCATTTCCGGGCCTCTTCGTCAAAGGAGGAGAGGGTATCAAGAAGGGGAAGTTGGAGAAAGAGTGGGAGAGGAGAGTGAGAGAGAAGGTGTGACCAAGACGGATAAGTGGTCACGAAAGGGTGAAAGGCCAGAGAGTAAAGAGAGAGAAAGTGTTGTGAGAAAGATCATCTCTTTTTTCCGCCGTAGCTGTTCAAAGTGATCCTGCCCTCAGCATATGTTCTCTAGAACCACTATCTCTCTCTTTCCGCTTCTTTCTCTCTCTCTCTGCCTCTCTGTCTGTCTCTCTCTTCTTTCCGATTATCAATCTTTAGGCTGTTTCTGGTTATTTGTTTCTCCTATGTTACCGTTTATCTCACCGTCCGTCTCTCTCTGGCTTTCACACGCTCTCTCTCTGTTCGACTCTTTCCATTTGGTCGCCGTAGCAACGGAAAGGTTTCCGGAACTCCATGAAAATCGCACTCACAAGGCCGTTCCACATCAAACGATGGCCATCCAGGTACAGAGCACAACTCTCGCTGTCTCTCTCTTCTTACGATTACCTCTTCTGAGCACGTTCCTCTCTCCTTTCTCTTCTGTCCTGAACTTAGGGTGGTCCAAGCACTTGCTCGCGACTATGGGCTGAAAGACGGAGTCGTGGTAAAGATTATCGACCACGTAAGTTCACCGGGGGAGATGGATGCGTCAAAGGATCGGGAGAGAAGAGGGAAGAGAGAGAGAAAGGAGAAAGAGACTGACAGACTGTGATGAATGGGAAGAGAGAGGACCAAGGGCAAAAATAAAGAAACGCGAAAGGAGACAGAAGATAAGACACAGAGCCAAACTCGGACTATCTGGGCCGGACGTGAATGTTGACCAGGAGCCTTCTCTCTTCTCCTTCTGGCTAAGAAATATTTTCTCTCTCTTCGTCTCTCTCTCTCTCTTAGTACCGGCGCAAGGCGAACAAGAGGTTGGAGCCTGAGGTCGCCTCCGTGGATCAGAACAGGACGCGACCAAAGGCCTACGCCATGGCGATGGCTTCTAGACGCTAGGTTTCTTCACACACTCTCTCCCTCTCTCTTTTCTGTCCCTCTCTCTCTCTCTCTCCCTTAGCTGTCCATTCTTAGTCTTTCTAGAAGGGCAGGGCACGCTTTGCTCCTGCCTCTTAGAAAGAGTCTCTGACAGCTCGTCAGGGCTCAAAAAACTCTTCTCTGTCACTTCTTTCCAATAAAAATATAATTTCCGACAATCTTCACTTTAGACTCTGAGCGCTTCAGATCTGTCTGGCCTGTCAGTCACTCAGCCCTGTCTCCCAGGAGAGCGAGAGAGGGCCAATTCCTACGCAGCCAAGCTACTATCTTCCCGTCAACAGTCAGGCTCTGTCTCTCTCTTTCTGTCCCTATCAGATGTGTCTCTCTTTAGAGGTTGGCGAAAGGGTCTTCTTTTTCCGAAGGAGTGCGTTCAATCATCGCGGCTGTGTGCTGCACAGGAGAAGTGCTCTGGGTACCAATGGCTCCAGCCGGTGCGTCTACCTTGAGATGGACTTGCGTGTTATCGGCTTTCAACTGGCTGAGCATCTCTTCTGCAGTTTTCAGCTTGCCAGGGCTCGACTCGGGCTTTTCCAGTTCAGCGATAAGAGAGTTAGAGAGCGGTGCGATGTCACCTCCGTCAACTGCAGGAGCAGCTGCAGGAGGAGGATTTGTAGCGGTGTCTGGTTGCGCAGCTGACATCTCTACTTCTCTTCCTTGTATCTCTCTCTCTTTTTCTCTTTCTCTCTCTCTCGTGGAGTCGTGTAGGGTCCTCTTGTCTCCTTCTCGGACAGTAGAAGAGCGTGAGAATGTCTCCTGAGTAGACGATGGCTTTCTGTCTGTCTTCAGAGCTCCGGCTGCTGCTGTTGATGAGGAAGGCTGATGTGAGAGAGAGAGAGAAATAGAGGTGGAGATGGGAAGAGGCTGACAACATATGCGGGATCTTGACCTTCCCCTCTCTCTCTCGGTCTTCCTCTCCTGCTCGCCCATCGCTTTTTCTCTCTCTCTCTCTCTCTCTCAACCTCCCTCTGTCTGTCTCTCGTCGACTCTCTCTCACACTCTCTCTCTCTCTCTCTCTTCTCTCTCTCTCTCTCTCTCTCTCTCTCTCTTCTCCCTCTCTCTCTCTCTCTCTTTTCCCCTCTGTCTCTCTCTTCCCCTTCTAGAGGAGTTTTGGTCACGTCGCTTCCCTCACTAGCTAACCGACGTAGGAATAAATCTATACATCTGTCTACAGGGGTCAGCAGTGCTACATTACAGTGGCCCTGATACTGGCCCTCCTCTAACAGGGTCACAGACGCTGCAAACGGCTAGTGCCCGGATTTGGTTGTGCTGGAAGATGCAGAACATATTCTGGATATCGTGTACTCTCTTTGTAAAATACTTTCTGCAATGTTCATTTTATTCCGAATCACGCAAAGGAGTCGCTAACGGCCACGGTCTTTTGGTATAACGGTTGGCTCCTTTCTGAAGCTTTTCCCAGACGCTCCGGCGCTCCGGACGAGCTTCTGAAGATTTGTTTGGGCTCTGCTGAGACTATCGGAACCATACTGCCCAGCTGCTAATTAGTGACAGCACTGGATTTTAGATGGAATCCACCCCGAGAAGCTTCACTGGCATTTGTGAAGCCTCCCACTGAGGATATGAAGTTATTAAGTGCCAGCCCAGCACTGGCTAGGCGTATATCGCTGGGAAGGGGACCGGATAGTAAGAACCAGAGGAAGGAGATTACTTCCTAAGCTGTTGCACTAGTTTATCTAATCAGATGCTGGTCTGCACGCCAGCTGCCAGATTTCTATGATATCAAACTAACAGTGTCTACTATGGATGCTAGTCTTACTCCGTGTACTGCTAGAAGGTGGTCCCCTCTAAGTCCTGGCCTCCTTAGAGGCTCATAAATAACTTCTCGCGCTTTACTTCGCGGTCAATAATAGATCAGCTTGTCCCCTGGACTTACGCCACCATCGGTACCGGACTCAGAGGTGACTCGAAGCGTACCGATTTCCTCTTTGATCGCTTCGGTGGCGTCGCTTGTCCTCTTTCAACAGCATTATCGGAGGAGAAGACCGGAGACTGAAAGCTGCTGCCCATAGTGGAGTCACTAGTGAAAGAGCTCGACCGAGAGATGTCCTGCTGTGGCTTGGCATTGTCTCTGCTCTCCCTTCCCTTCAGACCACCCTCTTTCTTCTTACTTCTGCTGTCGCTTTCCTCCTTCTTTTGCTTCATAGAGCTCCACAGCCTTCCGGACGAACTGGCAGGAGAAGAAGACGCAGGGATCTGGACTCTCACCGGCTCCACCGTGAACGGGGCCCGTCCCTTATCAGCTCGAGCAGGCGACGAGGAAGGCGGAAGAAAGTCTTTCTGACTCCTTCGTGGGAAAGAAGGGGAAAGAGAAGGAGGGATGACGTCTCTCCTGAGGAGCTCTGCCGCACTAATGTCCTCATCTTCCTGCACAGAGACCCTCCGAGGGAGCGTGTCACTTGACCTAAACGTGGGATAGACGTCTCCTTCTCTCCTTCCATCTCTCCCGCCTCCTCCTCGTCTAAGAAGCTCCCTCTTCTTCTCAGCCTGCTCGGAGAGAGAGACAATGGAGCTGTCCAGGCTCATTCTTGCGCTGGACCTTCCGCTGTGTTCTACACTTGGCCGTCGCGCTGCCTTGACAATCTTCTTGAGCTTTCCTTTGACAAAGCTGTTGTTGGAGTGCTCTGACACCGAAGTGAAAGAGACTATTTCCCAAGACACGGACGTGGGCGGACCAGAGAGGAAGGATGTAGCCGCGATTAGCGGTAACCAAGAGAGTGAGAGAGAGAGAGAGAGAAGGAGGAGGGAGACAGCGAGAGGGTCAGCAGAGACGTCCGAAGACTGTAGAATGGCACAGCCGAAAGTATTCTTGCCCGAGCGAGAAGAAATTGCGTAAGCAGCCCGGAAAATAAGGAACATTTGGAGTTGACGAGGAAGATTGCTTAAAAGATGAAGAGAAAAAATATGCTCCACCTTCGCTGCCGTCCAAGAACGAGTCGTCTCCGCGGTAAAGATTCTCGTCTACTGCCGTCTGACTCCCTCGATGCTGCTGCATCCATTGTCTGTACAGCGCTTCTTTCTTTGCTGCCTCTGCAAGGGTACAGGCCATACAAAGGAGACAGAAGGAGAGGAGAAAGAGAAAAGAGAGAGAATTATAGGAGGCAATAGGTTAGGAAGTGGCGTTTTTAGTGAGAGCAACAGACGCAGTAGCACAAGAGCAGAAGAAGGAGAGAGAGAGAGAGAGAGAGAGCAAGGAGAGAGTGGACAGAGAGCAACAAAGAAAGGGAGGAGAGATAGAAAAAAAGGGGCAGGGGAAAGAGGAAGGGGGAGCGCGAGAAAGAGAGTAGGGTGTCGGGAAGAGCGTAAATAGAAGAAAGGACCTGTCGGCCGAGGGAAAGATGCATAGGCACACGCGCGCGAGAGAGAAGAGGCCAAAGAAGATGGAGAGGGAGAACAAGAGAGAGAAGTTCGCGAGGAGCGTAAAGTACCTGTTGGCCGACTATTTTTTCTGAGCTCAAGGTGAATAGCTGTGAGAGTTTTGGAGGCGATGAAGCTGTTAGAGATGAGAGGAAGCTCCAGGAGAGAGAAGTTCAGTTGGAGCGCCTCAGACAGAGCCTCAGCTCCGTCATTTCCTATGCAGTTCCCTCTCAGATCCAGGTTTGTGAGGTTGGTGTTGAGCTTGAGGCTGAAAGGCAAGAGAGAGACAAAGCGTCGAGCAACAGTGAGAGAGAGACAGAGGGAGATTAGAGGCTATAAGCATCGCTCGAGCAGCCATGGGTGAGCTATTACCAAGGCTTGATAATCTCGCAACTCCCTGTGCTGTCAATGGTTTCTCCTATCTCAGTCTTCCTCCTCCATTTCTTTCTCTCTTCATAGGCATATCTCTCTTATTTCTCTCAGAATATCTTACTATAGCTGAATGAAGCAATGATACATCTCTTGTGCTCTGTCAGCCAACATTTGTTCCCAATCGTCTCTCTCCCTCTCTATGTCTGCCTCTCTTCCTTGCATGCGGACGTAGCGCTTCTTACCCTTGTGCCAAGGCCTTGGCGCCCTCATCTCCGATGTAGGCGTTCCAACCTAGATTGAGAAGAGAGAGAGACGTATTGGTCTTGAGACTCTCTCCCAGAGCTCGCGCGCCCGCATCACCAATAGCGTTCCATCCGACGTCTAGCGCCGTAATCGTTGTGTTATGACTGTTACCTGCACAATGGGCCGTAGGGATGGTGAGAGGGGAAAACTAGATACACCGATACTAGGGGAAGAAAGGGGAAGAAGGGGGGAGAGAGAGAGAGAGAGAGAGAGAGAGAGAGAGAGAGAAAGGGAAAGAGAGGAGAGAGAGAGAGAGAGAGAGAGAGAAAGACTGGTGAAAAACGGCACTTTACCTAGCGCTGTTGCCCCGTCATTTCCTATCAAATTGTGCTCCAGGTTGAGAAAGGTGAGCGATGTATTCACTTTCAGCGCGTCTGCCAGGGCAATGGCCCCTTCTGGCGTGATAGCATTGTGCTGGAGGAAGACAGAGGAGACAGAGCAGTTGTACGTCTTCAGGACCTCCGCAAGCTTCTTCACACCTGATAGACAAGAGAGGAGAGACAAAAGAGAGAGAGAGAGAGAGAGAGAGAGAGAGGGAGAGAGAGAGAGAGAGAGGCATGTGGATGACGAGGGTGGGAATCATCCTAAGAGCAAGATACGTTTCGAAGCCGACCACCTCACGACGATGACTTTAAGAGCATGACAGAACGCAGCTAGATCAACGGAAGAGAACCGTTGAAGAGAAAGAAAGTGCTGGAAGAGTAGCCACTTATCTATGCAAGCAGAGGGATATATGTATGTAGACAGAGAGAGAGGAGAGAGAGAGAGGAAGAGAAACAAGGGCGGGCTTGAGGAGGAGAAAGGGTGCTTACCTGTGGTCGTGATTCTATTCCAGCCTAAGCTCAGGTTCTCCAGAACAGCGTTCGTCATTAGCGCTTTACTGACGGCGATGACGCCTTCGTCCGTGATATTATTCCATGACAGGTTCAGAGTGCGAAGGCAGGAGTTCTATCGCATAACAGAAGGCGGGAAAGGAGAATGGGTCAGGGAAAGCAAGAGAGAGAGACAAAGAGATGAGGGAAGAGAAAGAAAGCGAGAGAGGACCATCTGCGGGGGCAAAGGTACTTCACAGACTATTAGGCGGACATTGGGGAAGTGACGAAGGCGCTTGCTAGAGGTTCAGCAGTAAGCGCAAGAAAGAGAAGTGGATGGGAGACGATGAGAAAGAAGAGAGAGAAGGAGAGAGAGGGAAGAGAGAGAGAGAGAGAGAGAGAGAAAGAGAGGGGCCAAAGAAGGACCTAGAACTAAGATAAGACGCTTCTCTTTAAAAGACAGGAGGCCATCGAAGTTATACAGCGCCCCAAGAAGCAAGCTACCGAAGGATAGAAAAATGAGAAAGAAAAGAGACAGCCGAGAGAAAGCTAACTCATAGATGGAAAAGAGAGAGAGAGACTCCTACCTGCTTGAGCGCTGTGCCAAGAGCCCGTGCGCCGTCTACTCCCACATCATTGTAGGAGATGTCCAACTCCATAAGCCAGCCGTTGAACCGCAAAGCGGCGGCAAGAGAGGCAGCTCCAGGCCCTGCGATCTTGTTTCTATGGAGGCTCAGCTTGCGGAGAGAAACACTGCCCTTTAGACAGTCAGAGAGAGCGGACGCTCCTGTCGCGGTGATCTCATTCTTTGAAAGATTTAACGTCGTCACATGGGGATTGCCCTTGACGCTCTCTGAGAGACATTTGAAGAGAAAATATCAGCGCACGAGAAAGAGTAAGGAAAGAGAGAGAAAGAGAGAGAAAGAGAAAGCATGAAAAAGGGGAGACTTGTGAAGAGGCAGATCACAGAGCGACAAGGTGGAACTACGAGAATGGCTACGTCGGCATTGAAGTCATCGCAGAGCCTCAAGAGGAATCACCAACAGGATGACAAGGAGCGACGCCAGACAAAACTGCGAGAAGGGTAGAGGTCCAGAGTGCAAGCGGAGGAGAGAGAAGTAGAAAGAGGACGAAAGAAAGAGAGAAAAAGAGAGAGAGAGAGACCTGCAATAGCGGTTGCGCCTTTGTCTCCGATCCTGTTAACGCTCAGGTCAATCACAGTCACTCTACTCTTCTTGTGGCTGAGAGACCGCGCGACTAACGCTGCTTCCTCGTCTCCCAGCTCCTGCTGCCGGAGTAGGAGACGAGTGGCTTTTGGCCCCTTATCTTTAAGCTCCTAGACAAACGTGGTGGGTTAGAGAGAGAGAGAGAGAGAGAGAGAGAGTGGACCATCCCAGATGTATAGAAATGAAGAGAGAGGAAGCAACGACAGCGACCTTGTGCCTTGCAGAAAAAGCCAACCGGAAGCACTTCGAAGGAAGGTGGAACTTGGAATTGTAGGAAAAAAGGGAGAGCAAAGGAAAGAGAAAGAGAGGGAGAGAGAGACACAGAGAGAGAGAGAGAGAGAGAGAGAGAGCGAGAGAGAAAGAGAGAAAGAGAGAGAGAGAGAGAGAGAAAGCAAGATCTACCTGTATGGCACTGCCTACTCTGTGCATGCTGACGCCTAGCGCTAGATCTGTCACGTTTCTCTGTTGCCGCGGCAATCCATCTTCCACCGAGAGAGAGAGAATGTCAGGATCGCTCTCTCTCCCTGTGAGACTCCATCGTCTCTGAGGCCGCGTCTTCCTCACATCCACTGGGATGGGAGAGTGTGGATCGTCCTCGAGAGAGGAGACGCTGAGAGCTTTCCCGTTGTTGTCTCTCCGTCCTCTTCTTCCCAGGATTCTCCTGAAGCATTCCATCGGCTGTTATGACTCTCTTCTGTGCGTCTCTTTCTCTTTTTCTCTCTCTCTCTCTCTCTCTCTCTCTCTTTCTTTTTCTCTCTGGCTATTTCTTCGGAGAGAAGTCTGTATCTCTTTCTTTCTTCTTCTGTTGTTGAGTCTCGCTTCTCTAGTTAGAGCGCGGTCGCTTCACAGGTAGAGAGAAAGAGATGATGGAGAGAGAGAGGCTACTTGGCGTCACTAGGTCACGCAGACAGGGAAGAGAATTGAGGGGATGCAGAAAGAGAGAGAAATTCTCTTTAAACGAAGAAGATCGTCTATCAGCAGATTGCACTCTTCTCTTAATTAACTGCCTTTTTTCTCTCTTCTATAATTCTCTCTCTCTCTGTCTTTCTCTTCCTTCTCTCCCCTCGGTCTTCTCCCAAGCTGCAGATGATCGTTGGCTCAGCACTTTGAACGCCAGTGACGCTGATGCGGCAAAGAGTAAAGAGGAAGAGACAACAAAAGCAAAGGAAAGAGGGAACAACACTGTCGAGAGAAAAGAGAGAGAGAGAGAGAGAGAGAGAGGAAGAGAGGAGAAGATAGTGGAAAACGGAGGGATAGATCCAAAGAGAGATGGAAAGATATGCGTCTACAGCACTGGCAGAAGCCTTCCTGAGAGACAGAGACACCGAGCAGCAAAGAAGAGAGAGAAAGAGAGAAAGACAACCAGAGAGAGAGAGAAGAGAGAGCTTGCCAGTGATGGCAACGGAACTTGGGGATGAAAGCCCAAAAATTGGTCTTCCATAAACGACTGTGTGGGAGAGAGACATGAGAGAAGGGAATCAGTGGCAGAGAGAGGTAAAGGACGAGAGAGATAGGAAAAGAGAGAGAGAGGAGAGTGAGAGAGAGAGAGAGAGAGAGAGAGAGAGAAGGAGAAAGAGAAAGAGAGGGCGAGAAGCAGGAGGAAAGAGGTTCTCCACCTCGCTAATGGTTCTTTCCAAATCGGCAGAGTGAGTTTGTTTCTTGATGTGTAAGCTTAACAAACACGTAACAGAAACCGGTTGTGGGTTTGGCCTCTAACTTGAGTTTGGACA
>FLMG01002140.1:0-11991 GCA_900088475.1 Hyphochytrium catenoides | reverse complement strand
TAGTGCATATTTCATATCTCTCTTCCTCTTTAAACAGTAGTCTACTAGTCATCACTCCTTAATTTTTTCTAGTAATAAAGGCCACATTAACTCAAAAAAAAAACTAGAACCTTCTACTCGGCTTTTATAAAAAACGAATGGGCTTGCTTTATGCTTTATAGCTTCGAATGGGATCTTTACCTTCTTGAGCAAAGCGAAGTTGCTTGCGGGCTTTACTTTCAACTTCTTTGGCTTGCTATTGCTTATTATCTCTGTAATCTTATTGATGATCTTATAATAAGTTTTCTTTTTTGAGGGTGGTTGTGAGTCATCACTGTCCATGATTCTAGTGGAAATATAGCAAAATGGAAACCTAGCCTTATAATAGAGGTGCCCCGCGGTCTTATTTTCTCGAGAGGCGCTTGGCCTTCTTTCGCTGTGCTCGTTTGCTTTCTCATATTTTTTCATGAAGTCGGCGGCATAGAACTACTACATCTGAGTGACCATGATGGTGCCTCAAAGCGTGGTAGGCATAATTCGATAAATTTGAAGTGTCCTTCGTGAAGAAGAGCTCTTGAAAAAAGTGTGTCGGTTATCAGCCAGGATGGCAGCTCCTTGACTGTTAGAGATTCAAGAGTTTCTTTTTTCAGTGTCGATTCTGTTTGTGCGACAAGCATAGTCCAGATCCTGATGATGGTCACGACGAACGGCTTTCGGCGGCGGAATGCTTGCGAATTAATCTCTGATCTTGTCCATCCAGATGATAGTGTACTCCTCGCACCACGTGAAGTGCGTGGAGGAAATATGGAACAAACAAGAGAACAAAGCTTCCCTTCTCAATCAGTTCAGTCATTTTAGGTACATTCGTGTGTATCTTGAGATAATCTCTTACAACATCAAACTTAGCGCGTCTACATTCAAGGACTAGCTCTTCGTGGTGTTCCATGCTGCATATGGTATTTGCTCTATGAGTGTTCAATTTAGCCCATCCTAGCTACAACTTATCCTCCTTAGCCATCCCAGGCAGATCCTATATGCGTGTGCTAAAGAAGGCAGTCAAGACAGCTCCTGCGATGAACACCAGAATCCCGATTGCCTCTTGTTATGTGCTGGCTAAGTTCGTGTCAGTAGTGTCGTAAGGGCCCATACAAGGATTTGCTCTGGGAATAGTAGACGGACTGCTGAAGAGCCTCCCTAGCTCTGGAGAAGAGGTGCAATTGTCCAGTCAACAGCCAGAGTGTGTTTGAGCTTAGGAGAGAAGGCTTACTCTTTGAGATCGTGGTATAATAAGAGGTTGTCATCATTTTGCCTTTTCTGCATTGCGGCCACCTCTTCGTCGAAAGTGTTTCTCTTCCTTCCTGAAGGCAAGCTTCAGACATAGGACCTATGTGATCTACGTGATCATCCCCCCGGGTTTGAAGCAGCAGTACTGGCTGTGAGGACCTAAACATAACAAGGGATAAAGGCAAGCAAGAGAATGTGCCCTCTCATTGCTACCTAGAACCCGCTTGAAAGATGCTACCGGCTTCTTCCTATCATCTGTGGCAGCGCTCCACTATCAAGCAATTTCTGCCTTATCCGTTCAGCGACTTGTTATTATGCAAGCTTATTATCTTTTCCCTTGCTTGGTCTTCGGAGCCAAAAGTTGGTCTATTTACCCACTTTTGTTCTATGAGGCACGATGTCCACCGGCAGAATCTTTGATGACACACAGAATCAATGAAGCAATGCTAACTTAAGGATAGCACCGTCCTGACCCCACGGCCTACCAAACCGGAGCCAGACATTAGTCCCATGTTACCAACTGTTACGGCGTTACCTCAGCCCAACCGTCCCGGCCTTCATTTGGCCAAGTCGTGACGCGGATCGCTGATGTCTCTGATTCGGTCTTCGCCGACCTCGGTAGGCTCTGCTACCAAAGCTTCGTCGGACATGGAGCTCATACTTTCAAGGCGATTAGAGAAAGGAGGACAAGATCTTCCGTCCACCGTCTCGGAAAATGGCCCTGACACCTATGCAATCCTTATTAGCCTTGACTATGATAGGCAGAAGCTTTGTATAGTACATACGGAGCGTTCCTCTGGTACGACAGGAGTCTTGTGCTAGGTGTTACTTGTCCCCTGGTCAGAGCAGAGGCATCCGGCCAGGTTTTTTCGTGGGTGTCGTTGAACAGGCCTCATGGACTACAAGGTTTAGCAGAGACAGGACTTCCTGCCAACCCCCGGCTGTTTGAGTCAGTGAGAGTCTCAGTGTCTGGAACCATAATAACCTGGTGAATGGATGATTAATAAACGCTGCAGATGAGACTTAACTTCCTATCAACGAGCAGTTTGCCTAATAGTAGTTCAAATCAATGGAAGTGAGCTCTTTCTTCGTTCGGGTCCGTGGCACGTGCTAACCTGCCAGTGCTTAACTCACGCCGAGCGACAAGCAGCAAGTCTTCGCATCCAGCTTCTCCCTGAGAGCCACAACATCTCTGTCTACAGTCGCGGCAGCTGTGGCGGCGTTATCACTTCAAGTTCAACCTCCTGCTCTTGTTGATGGATCGTTACTTTCGGAGGTTGTACAATTATTAGGAGAGGTTACCGAAGGTAAGAGCAACAACCAGCAAGATGGATTACTGGAGCCCCCAATTTAGGGCCCTCTGGAATAGAGAACTAAATTAGAGGAAACTGACTTCTCGGCTTTCGTTAACAAACGACCGAATTTAAAGACTGTCCCTCACGTCCTCACTCTCTAACCTTACTTTGCTCTTTTTTTGGGTAGGCTTGTACCAATTGTCTTCTTACCCTAGGATTCTTCACTTAGATTCGGCCATTACTTGGCCTGAATTCGACGTGGGTGCGACCCAAACTTTTGCAGATGCCTCAACTCAAGGTAGAGCTCTGATGAAGGTCAATGATGGTGCAGGCCGCAATGTCACTCGTCTCTTGACCTTCAACTAGCGCAGACGCCGTCTCACACCGCTCTCCCTACTCGTTCCTCCGTGTCTCTTACTCTGTCACCATCCTTGTCTTTCGTTGTGTCTGTTCGCTACGTCCCACGGTGCTGCGCTGTAGCGTGTGCCGGTGCAGCGCTCATCGTCGTGCATAGCATTACGCCCTCCTTCTATTGTTTCTTCTATCTACTCTGATCACTGGAAGCGTGAGACCTGAGCGACCGTCTAACAACAAGAAAAAAGAGGGGAACGTTGTCCCAAGCTTTATCCCGTGGCGCGATAGCCGGAGGAGATAGAAGTATGAAGAATGACTTGGGGGAGCAGATCAACGGTCAGCATATGAATGAATCGGAGAGCGGGAGAAGAAGAGCCTTGGAGGCTCCTTCAGAGGGGCATGAGGCCGAGCTAGGCAGGGAAAGGACGCGAACCGGCTCTCAAGCCTTCTCAAGCGGCAGAGAACGGGGAGCGTCTGAACGCTCTGATGCCACCACTGAGGTGATGGACTTCTTTATTCGCTTGTGCATTTTCTAGTCGCTCCTACCTTCGCCCTTTAGGATAACGTGGTTGACCTTTGCCTGACCTCCCTAAAGATGAAATTCCTTCTTGCACCTTCCATTTATCCTCCTGTTCAATGGTGTCTCTTTTTCTCTCCCGCACCGTCTGTCCTCTTCCGCTAAGTAAACTAATGCGCTAACAAAAGTGGGCTGCTAGATGCCTTCACCAACCCTGTCTCCTCGTTCTATCTTTGCTGTCCTCCTCTGTCTCTATTCTAACACGCCTCTATCGCGCTTTCTAGTCTCATGGAGGTGCTCTCCATTGTGTGGATGATGTGTCGAATGTCACAGCGGCAGGCTATCTTTGGAGAACGGTACGAGTGCTTCTGCAGGATCAGTGCGAGAGGAAATGACAAAATTTAGGGGAGGCTGACAGCTTCGCGGTGGGAGAAGAGTTAAGTGGCGATGAAGAAAAAGAGTAGTTGACCTGTCACCGAGGGCTCATCTAGTGGGAGATAGAACTGGGTACAGTAGATCTTGCAACTAGCTAGGAGACCTAAGAAGGGAGGACAATAACCGTCCAGAGAGAGAGTCTCTGAGCGTCCAGAGAGAGTGAGGCTGAGCGTTTGCGGGTTGAGTAGAGAAAGGCAGCACAGCGGTGGCTTGGGTGGAGAGAGGAGAGAGAGGCACGAGGGGGAGTGATCGGGTTGAGTGGCAAAAGAGAGGGAGAGCGCGCGATGGTGAAGGTAGTTCTATGTATCGGTACCTTTCAGAGTTCCTTGTCCGCCTTGTTGCGCGTAGCATATGGATGTTCTGTCTTTGCGCAAACTCCTTTCATTATCTGTCTCTCTCCTAATTTCATTTTGCTTCTCTCACCCTCTCTTTCCCTGTAACATATCTCTTTCTACCTCTCACTGTCCGGACTTTCTCTGTCTCTTTCTCTCTGGACTCGTAAGGTTAGCCCTGACCCTTTTGTTGTGGGGCTCTAACACGTCTCTCCTTTTATTGTTCCAGGGCTATAAGATGGTGCCTTTTGCAAGGCGGCGCTACTTTATCCTGGATGGCAAGCGTCTTGTATACTACCACAGTCATGAGGCCATGCTGACCCCCAACGGAAAAGGAAGAGTCTTTGCTGTTCTTGATGCCACCTATGATATTCAGTATGAAGGTAGTCTCAACTCGGTTTCTTCTCTCTCTCCGACCTCGTTTTCTGCGTTGCATTCCCTCCCCTACAGACTCCTTATGGGTGGTGTGAGCTCAATCGTTCCGTTTATTCTAGGAGACGCAAGCCACCACTCTCGTTCCATCGTGCTATCTTATCCCTGCTACTAAGACTTCTCCGCGTCAACTCCGCACATATTTAATCCACTTGTGCTTGGCTCTCCTTTAACATGAAACCAGGTGCGGTGAAAGCGATAGGTAAGAGGAGGCGGTCTAAGGGCACAGGCAGTGGACAGGCAGTCCTGAAGTACGATATGATGTTCAAGTTCATCATCCAGGTAGCTGTTCAGCCGCTAATTCTTGTTCGGCTCCCTGTCTCGTTGTCCTTTGCGTCCTGTTTGTGTACATTGTGCCTCTCATGCTGCCGCGGTACGTCTTGCGCGTCCTTACTACTCGCGCATCTGGGCTAGCAACTACTAACATGGTGGCTCTGTGAATGCATTCACTACTCCTCACGGTTGGGGTTCTCAGGACGGGGAAAGGAAGAAAAGGCTAGAACTCTACGCAGAGAAAGAGGAGGACGCTAAGGAATGGATAGAGATTCTTCACCGCACCGTCGGTAAGTTTCATTCGTCCTTCGCTTTGGTCTCCGCGTTGTGCCAGAAGAAAGCTCCACACAATGCTATAAGTTATTGCGGCTTTCGCATTTTCTATCTTCAGTTCTTGGCCTTTCTAGACAAGAAACAAGCTGCTGTCGAGCAAGCAACGTCCTCTTTTGCACCGCCCATCTTTTAGTCAAACCTCACTGTATTGGACAGCTCTCGTTGCGCTCAGTCCTGAATAGGGCCCGCCAAAATTCTAATTCTAGCATTCCCAACGTTCTTCTTTGCCTCAACCTGACTTCTTATGACTTCAATGTTCGCTATAGGGGCGCTGGACGTTGCGGAGGAGAAAGATCTCCATCTCACTCTTCACGAACTGGAGCTGCAACTGCCCTCACTACTTGAGGGTGTTGGGAAGGCTGTCCATATGGACCGGTGGCTCATTGCCCGCCGACAGCTCAATCGACTGGATAAGCTGATAGCTCATCTAGAAGACACCGAAACTGGTAAGCCATGAACCTTTCTCCACAAGGGCTTCCAGTTCCTACATCTAGTAAGGTTCCTTTCTCTCTGCCGTTGTCCATTCATTAGGTTTGGCTACAATTGTTGTTGTTCTTAGAGCCATCCCTTATTCTACCACTAGTCTCCATTTCTTTTTGCTAACTCTGTCCACTCTCCCCCGCCTGTTTCTTCATTTTACCTCTTCGTTCGACACGGAATATAAACCTTCTCTGGCATCCTTGCTCTAGATCCGCAAAGGCAGGAGCTCCTGGCAAGACTAGTGGTCCAGGTGCATGGCTTTCCACTGAGAAAGAAGGTAGCTTCCTCTGGCTGAGACTTTCTCTTTCTCTCGTCTACCACGTCCTGGGTCTACCTCAACACAATATCAGTCCATTCTCCTCTCTGTTCTACTAGTTTATTCTACTTCTTCCTTCACCGTCATTGATGAGAGTTCCTGTCGCCTCTTACGCGACTTTTGGCGTGACAGGTAATAAACATATCTGATTGGGCGGAGAGAACGCTGCGACAGTTTGAGACAGATGAAGGTTGGACTCTAGCTTCAACACATGGACCCCAGAAGACGTACATCAGGTCTGTGATCATGGCGCAAGCTGATCTTTCAACTTCGAGTGATCCAAGTTCTCCGGCAGCATATCCTTCAGCTACTCTCTTCCCACGATATGAGTCGATTCATGGAAGACTTTTTTCTCTGCCTTTCCAATCTATTTCATCTTATCTGACCAAATGAGTCAACCGTAACGTTCTCCTCTTGGGTCATTGACAGTCCTTTCTTTTCTTGCACTGACCCGGAATGCACTATTCCTCCCCAGCAATAGCTTGGATCCTTCGGGAAAAGCAAGTGGCAGTGTAAAAGTCGAGAGCATCATAAAATGCGACTTTGTGCGATTAGTGGCAGTGGTAGCAGAGGCAGACCTTGCACACAATTACCTGCCGTTCTGCAGGAAGGCCGTCCTTCTGGCCAAGCCGACGAACATGCACGGCATAGCGCATCTTAAGATGGACTTTCCGTCGTTCTTTCCACTTAGCAATAGGGACTTTGTCGTGGAGGGACGAGGTAAGACGGACGGTCGACACTGCAGAAGCTTGAAGAGTGCATCCATGGATTACGTAGACTATCGGTCAGAGGAGAGAGAACAGTGACAGGCACTCTGTCAGGAACGAGCTGACGCGCAAGAGATAGAAGAGATGAAATTCCAGCTTCGCTATCCATAGGGTTGACTCCACTGCCCCACGCCTCGGCAGTCCGCTCTTGGCGCATGCCCATCTCTATTTTTTCCACGTCAATCTGACCTGTTCTGTCACGTGTTAGGAATTGATCTGTTAGAGCGCAATGCGATGATGTTGGCTCTCAGTACCATATCTTCGTCCGAGGAGGTTGAGATTCCTCCTCCGACCCGTGATTACGTTCGGATAGACCTGAATGGAGGGTTCCACCTCACTCTCATTGACAAGCACACTGCGGCGTTAAGACTGATCTTGAACGTCGACCCTAAGGTAATCTCCGTCTCTCCTCGTTCTTGCATCGATGCTCCCAGAATAAGTTCACGCTTGGCCCTCAAGTCTTCAATTATTTTTCTGTTGTTCAACTCTCCCGTCAGCCCCGTTTTGGCCTCATGTTAGCTCTGGGAAGTCTATACTTTCCGTTTTGACAGTCGGAAACTCCGCTATAACCAGAGCTGCTCTCTGACATTACCTGTATGTCTGTGCAGGTTCATGTCACCCAATCCATGCTCAAGATCTTCTCAAAAGCGATCGCCGGACGTATCTTCCACCTTCTAACTAAAGTTCTGGACGAGTTCGATATCTATCCCTACCAGGAACGCATCAACGCAAATCCAGAGTTTTATGAGGATATCCGGTGGAGAATGCACGAGATTCTGGTTAGACAAGAGAGAAGGGCAGCTCTATTTGGGCAGCAGAACGCTCTACACACCCTATTAGCAGGAGAAGAGCATGAGAAAGAGAAGGGGCTTGCTCCAACCCAAATGTCTCTTCTAGATCGGACGCCATTCTGGGTGACCTGCCAAGCAGTAGCACTCTTCTTCTTGGTCATCGTGGCGCGTGTGATGTCTACTGACTTCCTGCCGAAAGATGGCATGTCGCCTCTCTACACGCACATCAGCCTTTCTCTTGGTTTTTTCCTCATATACTTTGCAGGCTTTATCTCTGGCTACACCGCTTCAGGAGGCGTGCTGCCCTCCATTTCAAACCGTCAGTGACGCATTTTTTTTTCAAAAACATGTAGATAACAAACTCTAAGTTTATTACCTTGTGCTCTACTACCTCTCGAGCCCCTTGTGCTTCAGCGGTTGCACTTACTTGATAATCGAGTGTTGGTGGTGGCGTCTAGGAAAGACGACCTTAGAGCTCTTGCTACGAAGGCTTGGCCTTGCTGCGACTACCGCTCGATGAAGCGAAGAATATCAAGTCTATCATATCGTGAGCATCAACATTCTCATGTTGATATGTCGTTCATGATGACCACCGGGGACTTTGATCAGAGACGCGTGCGAGTAGTTCCTAGGTCTACAAACCCACAGATTGCTTTCACATTGGAGTCCGGGCTTCTGTAGATATCATAAGGAATGAATAAGATGATACATACAATATTCGTCAAACACAGTGTCGGCGCCCGTCGTTCTGTAATCGCATCAAATTCGCTAGTTCCTAGCGCACTCAATGTCCAATGAAAACCTACGTTACCATATTTGTTGACCACAATAAAGGGAATGCTTGGGGCTGCGCAGATGGTGTTGATAATAATAAAGCCCGCCACAGTAGTGGCGGACCCCCCAACATAAGAAGACTCCCACACCACCAAATAAAGGGAGGAGGAGGAAGTCGATCTGGTGGGGATTGCATCATGCCGCCAGATACTTATGGCGCTAATCGCAGCCATTTGATAACCGGACCGATCCTCCGCTGCGAAGGGTATTTTTTTGCAGAGGATGGATGACGGAGATATCAAAGGCTGTGACGACGACTGGGAAACGGGGGCCAAGTCCAGGGCGGGATCACGAGGTCTCCTGGTGGTGGGCGGGAGAAGGGAGAACGAGAGAGCAGATGAAGAGGCTTACGAGAGCAACGGTGGTATCCGGCGTCCGACAACACCGAAGAACACAAGAGAGAGAGAACCCGATTATGGCGGCGGGGGAAGGCACCGCCACCTGTGCGACAGACGGACCATCGCATGGTGGGTCGCCATAGACATTCAAATCAGGTTCCTGCCACCGACTCTCGCAGACCGAAGGGGCCTGAAGAAGGAGGAAAGGAAGGAAGGCCAAGATGGCGCCGAAGCATAGCCCGAAATATAACAGGGGATTGGACCTTACGCAGCAGCGGCCCCCACAACAACAGGGAAGAGCGGCCAGGAAAGCTCCAGGATAGGATGATGACGACGGAGCTCGAGAGAAACAGAACGAAGACGAGCTTGAGAAAGGAGAGGGATGAGAGAGAAGACGAACGTGGGCGCGCCGCCATAGACGGGAGTAAAACTTGCGTTGTAAGTGCTCAGCACCAGCAAGCTCAAGAAAAAAAAGCCGTGGCGCTCCTCCGACTGCACTGGGAAGTCCATTGACTACTGTTGACTACTGTTTTGAAACCACGAGCGAAGAAGGAACGACAGGAGATGATGCAAGCAAATATGTACTACCACGAAGACTTAAAAGAAGAGAAACAAAGGGGAAAGAACTATTGTAGGCCAAAAAGAAAAGAGCAAAGGAGCAACAAGGACTTCTTCTTCTTTCACCCGACCCCCTAGAGCCGGGCATTGACCCGAAGAAGCGGCTGGTTGTGGGGCCACTGACCGCCGATCATCGCGAGGGAGGAGCCGGGGAGGAGTTCGTCGTCCTTCTCTTCTCCTCCTCCAATAATGATGCGACGAGAGAGGAAAAAGTGTAGATCCTAACCTGTTCAACAAGACCAACAGTCAACAAGCAAAAGGGTTTTTTCAGGAGCAGCAGAAGCTGGAGCCGCGGCGGGAGCAGAAGAAGATGAACGAAGAAGCAGCAGAAAGGAGAATATGTAGTAGAGGAGGAAGAAGAGAAGAGCAGAGAAGGAGGAGAAGGGTGATCTGATGAAGAATAACAAAGGAGGCAAGGAACGAAGGGCATTGAAGGCGGCAGCCTGGTAACTATCATACGGGCGGCCTCCTCATCATGCAATGCTAAAGACACTACTTGTCTGATTAAGCGATGACGAAAGAAGTGTACATCACATTCCTCCGTCCAGAGCAGCAACAGTCCGCCGCTCCACCTCCACCTGGTGGCAGCAGCAGACAACCAATAGACAAATCCTAGTATTATTGGCAAAAAACGCCGCAACAGAACGAAGAGGTACGAGTAGAGCGTTTTTTCGTAGTTTTATCCATAAAGATACAGTAAGCTTCTGTGTGACACCTGCTGCAAGCACCCGTTGGTGGGGGAGGACAGTGGACAGCAGTCCACCCGCGACGATGATGATGCGTTCAGCAGAGGTTGGAGATGGGAGGAGCCATTCCACTTCTTCCTCCTCGCCTCTGAACTCTGAAGACGACTAGCGAGGAGGAGTGTTGTCCACTGATGAAAGCAGAAGAGATATACTTGATTCACTTCTTGCTATTATTCCGGACGACGATCACAAGTAACTGTGCCAGTAGAAAGCAAACGCGGAGTACAAGGATAATATTATAGCCAGCAGCAGTGTGCAGGCAAGCGACGAGATTGTTATTCACATCGTGCTACTAGAGTCGGGCTAAACTGTGTAGTATCAGTCTATTAATTGCCGTGAATGAGATCAACAAGTGCAATGATTCCATTGTCCCAACACGACTACTGCGCCGAGTGCGGCACTCCTCGGCCGCCTGCGCACGACGCGGTTGATGTCGACCGCTCCGGGCGACGAGAGGTTAGAAGAGATGCTAGTAGAGAGCAATCCTCCCATGCTCCTCCTCCTTCTCGCTCCTTGCCCCCCTCCATCGCAGTTCCAATCGTTACCACCGGTCCCACCAGGCGCTGCTGCCCACCACCACTCTTCTGACAAGCAAGAAGTCTCAACGACGTCCCTAGTCTTTCAAGAATATCCCCCAACTGCCCCGCCACTAATCGATCGTCCCACTTCCCCGAAAGGCAATCGGCATGATAATGTTCATCGACAACCACCAACAACGGATGCTAGCGACGATGGCAGCCAAGCAGCAGCACGACGGCAAATGATTGAAGCACCGTCGTCTTCAGCCAGAGTCTTTGACACTACGACTATGCACTCTTCAAACACCAGAGAGGGACGAGGAGGAGGACGGAGTAGCCCTTCTTTCTGTCATGCTAATAGAAGCAAACAACTTTGTTCCGGCGGTCGATAACGATGAGATATTTCCTTATAAAAGACCGGTACACGGGAGATGGACGGCTCGACTACTGAGCGACTGCTGCGACAACATACTTCCAAACGCCTTGATGGCTTGCTTCTGTCCCTGTATCACCTACTCACAGATCAACGCGAGACTGGGTGGGTCTCATCTCCTATTGTAAGTCCTTGCTCCTGGCCTTCGGGATATGGCTTAGGGTGGGTTTGAGCGCGTTTCTCATTGTAATGCCTAAGGATTGTTATGCTTATTACGGATATACAGTTCGGAGACGACGACTCTACGACGAGTGTTCTGGACTCGATGGTGGCCTATTACATGCGGGTCTTGCTCTCCTTCCTCTTGGTCTGTTTTGCTGGATAGTGCTGCTTATGGTTCAAAGAAGAGCCGTGCGAATGAAGCTCTGGTTGCCTGGCGACTGTGGCATGGATTGCCTCTACATATGCTTCTGTCAAGCCTGTTCGTTTGCACAGATGGCCACACAGACGAGCTCTTACAGACCAGGGTTTTGCGGTTGTTGCAAAGCGCCGCCACAAGCTAAAGATTGTGCACCGATGGTATATGCCGCCGCCGTCACTTCTCCCATCGCCGGTTGTTCAAATACTACTCTCCCTCTCGTATAATAGCCCAGCAGGTTCTAGGGAGGGTCGTCAACAAGCTAATCTTGGCCGATGTGAGGTTCGTCCCATCAGTTAGTGCATGAATAATATAACAAGTTAGGTACTTCTTCCTACCTTTCCTTATTACAGAGTTTTTTAGATCCAAGACTAGTAAACAACAATCTTGAAGCTCAGCTAGCTAAGGGCTAGAAGACCTGACGCACCACAGTTAATAACAGCGTCTTCTTCTTTCGTTATCCTTCTAAAGCTACATATTTACTCACCCAGAACAGTCCCTGAGCTAGGTGAGCACTGTAAAACGTTTCTCGGGTTTACCCAAAGTTTCTCCCAAGGT
>FLMG01002136.1:62193-75183 GCA_900088475.1 Hyphochytrium catenoides | reverse complement strand
CTATTGCCGCAGTCAAATGATCTTTGATAATCATTACCGTAGATATTGAACGGTATATTTTGCTGAAATCTCTTCTAGTGTAGGGAAGAAAGGCCGGGACAAACGGATCCTCAGACGCGTTCGGCGGATACGCGGGATGTCGATTTATCAGAAAAATATCGGCGCACTCAATCAGTATTGCAAGCAACTCATCATTCTCGCCGCAATGATGGGAGCGCAAAGTAGATGTCCCCACCCACGTAGCACAAGTGTCGGGGAAGAAGAAGAAGGAGAAAGGAGGAGGAGGAGGAGGAGAAGAAGAGGAAAAAGAAGAGACAAGGGCTAGAGGGAGCAGTGAGTAGTGAAACCCATTGAGGGCCCGGAGCAATAACCACAAGCGAGAGCTCTCCACCTTGTGCGGAACGTTTTCTGGGGATTTACAGTGTTATTGGTTTTCTCTGAAAATTATCACGGTAGCGCTCTCGAGATGTGCGATCTCTGGGTAACTAATGAATAGTTAAACCTTATGTGCCAAACCGTACGTACCTCTAGTAGTATGTATCTCAGCTAGTTTTAGTGCGCTTAACCGGGAAAAACTACCCAACGAGAAATTTCATGCTGTTGTAGTATACTTTCGTTGGTTACGTGCTTGGGTTTGGCGGACTTCAAGGCGTGAAGAAGACGGATTCATAACTGCTCTTGGCGCGCATATCTTTGGTTACGAACTTCTTCTCTCACTACGACGCTCTTGTAACTCATCAATTACCAATCACTCAATCATCTCTTCTCTCCTCTTCGCCCCAGCTCAGGAAGGAAGGTTGAACCACCCTCTTCTTGCCTTCCTTTTTCCGTGTCAGAAGACGAACGAAGGGTCCGATTGCATATGAGTGAGGTGTCGATGTTGTCACCCCCTGCTCCTTCTTGACAGAAGGAAAAAGCTCGCAGCAGCAGCAGCAGCCGCAGATATCTGCCTTGTTAGATTGTTTTTAGCACTGTGGTGCGCGTGTGGCTCTTATTTTTCTCGGGTGACTTTCTTTCGACTCGCGACGGCTACTACGGCTCTCCAGATAACAATGGCAAGTCCTTCTCATCAAGCCGCTGACAGAGTGGACCCCTTTGCAAGCATCAAGCGTGCAGGCTCCAAGTTACGTCAAGAAGTTTGTTGACGATAAGATGAAGCATTTGCCCTCTGTGAAGAATGCCCAAGGCAATCTTCAGCTTAGTAAAGCGTCGATCGACAAGACTCAGTTTCCTGACTTCATTGTCTACCCTCCAAACCCGACTATTCACGACACCGCCGGCAAAGTTTCACCTCAACCTGAGGACTTTTACCTTTTTTGGAGTGTCCCCATAGCCTTCTGGCTACCTCACATTTTCTGGTTTGACTATGTTGCGCGCAGTACGAAGTGCCCTGAATGCAAGCGTACCAGAACATGGAGGACTAAAGGATATCATGGGCCACGTTTAGTTAGGACTTTGACCGGTATCATGTGGCTCTGCAGTGGAAACCTCTTATGTGACAAGAACAAGAGAGTCAAGGGTCCCGGGGGAGAAGGATTGTACAGGGGTTGTGGTCATCAATGGTTAACTACTAATGAGAAGTTGTAGAAAGGCTACCACCCTTTATCAGAGAACAATTCAGGATACACTTAAGTGCCAAGTCCGCGGTGACAAATGAGGTATGCGTTTCCAACAAGTCTAGAAAGAGACAAGAATATTGACACCTGTTCAACCTCTGTCATTTCAAAGCAGCTTCTAGACCTCAAGGTGCAGCTCTCGGTGACCGGAGCGGACCTAACGCACGTTGCTACAATGCTCAATAGCATTCGGCGTATGTCATACGCTCGAAAGTATGAGCTATTTGTGCATTTTTGCGCCGACAGGCAATCGTCTGTCAGGATAAGAAACCAAACAACCATCACTGGCGCCTTTGCAGCGGCTACCGCCGCTAGAGAAGAAGACTCCGGCAGAGATGCGGACCTGACAGGATCAGGGCAACAAGCTAACGCTTCTCCACCAGCAGCTCTACCAGACTTCTCTCCCTACACTGATAAGAAGGGCTACTGCGGGCAGGACTTTACGCCAAAGTACCTCAGAGGCATGCTAGACGAGTCCTGGACTATTGGGGGCCTGAAGCAATATTGCTTTGACGTCATGGATATAGCGGTCTCAAGCACTGTGTGTGTAGATCACACATTCTATTTGCCCAAGCATGTAATAATAATGAAGAACGGGCGACGACCATGGTTTGGACTATTCACCATTATGGACTCCAAAGATGGAAAAATACTCGCTCAACAATGGACTCGATCGAAGAAGCTGAAGGAGGCTCAGCCCGCCATGAAGCTTCTCAAAGAGAGGCTTGATGCAAGGAATGTTACTCTAAAGTGCATTTGGAGGTAGGTATGCTGCACAAAAGTGCGGGCAACTTCAACCTGACATTGACAACTCTCGAAAATAACACTAACGATGGATTCCCCGTCTCCTTCCGTCTGCTTATATCTTTTGTTAGCGATAACTGTTGCAGTGATAGGGCTGTTCTGCAAGAAGTTTTTGGAAATACTCCAGTGCGCAAGGACATCTTTCACGCCATCCAGCTGATTGGCGTTCACCTGAAGTTAACAAATCCGCTCAGAGGTGACTCTGAAAATGCTCTACGTACCTCTATGTTGCCAAAAGCGATTGACTGACCTCGCTACCACCTTTTCCTAGGACTTTTTATGACGCAACTCTCGGCAGTATTTTTCCACATTCACGAGTCAGACAAAGAAGCCAAGGTCAAAGCCGCTATCGAGAATGGCGAAGTGACGGCTGAAGCGGCGAAGAAGCTGAAGCGCTCATGGTTTCGCAAGAGATGTCGATATATAGTGCCTGGTCCAGCTCAGTTAAAGGAGAGGCTAATAATGCTGAAAGAGCGTTTTGATCAACAGCAGCCCAACGGCAACGAGAAACTTCTGAGGCCCAAGGCTCTCGAGGTCATTGATAATGCCGCAGCTCATGCAGCAAAGGGATGCATGTCTGATGACCCGCTTACTCTTGATGATCTTTACTTTGAAAGGCCAGACAAAACTATCGGAACTGTTCGCGGTACCCCTAAACTGGAGAGCTATCACAGGTCCGTTGTGGAATGCGTGCTGGCAGGTACAGTCGTCGGTCCTGAAACAGGCGACACAAGGACAGTGATGTTTAATGCTTCTCATAACATGAAGTGCTATCAACGGAGTGGAGAATTGGAAGACTTTGGCATTTTTGATCTCAGACCGCTCCTTAGAACTAAAAAGATAGCGATGAGAAGTTTGGCAAGAATATTCTTCCTGGCTTGCGAATGGAAGGGCATGAACTCTTACCGCCGGCTACTCGCGAGTATGGTATGGACGGTATCATGAGCGAGTTCTTCAGAGAGCTGCAGGAAAGCATGGCATCTCAAGGGCTCCACGTCTCCAACAATGGCGAACCCTTACCTGGAGTAGGTGAAGGAAGACTGGACTTTGAGATTATCTCCCCTGATACTGACGAGCTTGTGGAGCTTGACCAAGCCGACCTTACTTCACCGCTAACCCAGGCTGTTGCTTTTGAAAGTCTTCGACTGGAAGAAGACTTTCATGCTCTAGACACGCCAGACTTCACTGAGTACGGTATCCCGACTGCGGTTCAGGCTGCCCTGAGACGTGTCTCAACCGCGAAGACTAGTGGACGAAGGGAAGAAGCCATTGGGTCCGCGCCAACAGGGGCCCCTCAGGGGCCTGGTGAGGGTGCCCAGATTCCAACCCTTGGCCGGCAGCCGACAGAAGGAGGTGAGCAACGAAGGACAGAAGGAACTGAACAACGCAGGAGCCGCTTAAGGGTCCCTCGACTCTTGCAGCCAGTGACAGGCGACCGTGAGGAGGCCCCGTACGCGGAGCTTCTCGTAGAGTATGGAAACAACTGGCTGGCTATGGCTAGAGCCTGGAATGAAAAGTGCCTACTTGATAGTACCTTGACACTGAAGGACAGGCATCTCCTTGAGGACCACTCGAAAAAGGTAGGAGAGTCACATCTCACTGTATAGTAAGGTTCCTAACTACTGTGATATGACTAGCTGGCTCTTGCGAGAGAAACCCGACGAACTTATGCCCAAGTCCCTCCTCACCAGCCCTATACTCCCGTTGAGACTCTCTCTAGTCCTACGGAAGACGTAGTAGCCCACAACCCTCAACAGACAGCTACCGCGACAAATGAGAATGGCCCTAATATCCCAGTGGGAGCTACTACTGATCCAACCCTTACAACATCAGCTAGCAGTATGGATTACCGGCAGAACATACCCAACCATGAGGCGGCGACACTGCCCACCATGCCAGCTACAGTTGACTCGTTGCAGCAACCCGAAGCTGCTAGTAGAGAAACAGAAGATGCCCTAGGTAAGAAGAACTTCTGTGGCTTAAGAGTCCTTCCATCAGGAGCTGACGACGAGCTGTTCTCTATCCCCCTGTATCAACAAAGACTACGATCGTGGATCCTACTCCGGCGGTGAGAACGACGATGACCTCTCCTTTTCCGAAGTAGTAGGCGCAGCGGCAAACAGCGAGGAAGTGGATGATCATCTCTTTGTGCAGGCAGCGGAAGCAGTAGGTGAGTCAGCATTATATTTGATGCATATCATTTTAGTCCTAAGTTAGGAAATCGACACCCTTCTTACCCCCACTGCAGAAAGTCGATACACAGCCGATGCAGTTCCTAGTCCAATCTTCACTGCCGCATTGCGATCCTCGAGTCCGCCCAACGCAACCCGCAGCACTACCAATAACGAAGGAAACATACCAGAACAGACCGCAGCTGCTACCACCGCTACCGCCGCATCTCCTTATGGAAAGAGAAGCTCTGCATCCTTCTCTATCCCTTCTCCTGTAGCAATTTCGTCTGAAGGAGCCGCTGAGGCTACACCTCTAGAGAATGCTCTCCAAGCTGAGCTCGGCAGACTTCTAGCGCCCCTCCTGCTGCGGCACATTCAGACAGCCGTTCCTCCTTCCCAGTCGACCACTGAAGCTGGTGGTCAAAGAGGAGATGGCCCTCCCGATGCTGCTGCTTTAGGGGCAGTGTCAGAGGAGCAGCAGCAGGCTGACAGTGCAAAACCCAAGAAGAAGCGAAAGTATTAACTTGACCTCTCTGAGTTTGAGAAACAGCAGTGGAGAGAGGAGTTCAGGAAGAAGGCAAAAACTTGCAGAAAGTGTGGCCAACCTAAAAAGGGTCATATCTGCCCATTCGCTCCCTCCGCAGTGTCCTAAGTGAACTAATACAAGAGCGATGTGTGTTTTGTTTGATCTATAGAATCTTTCGTTTCGTAAAAAAGTTTCTCTTCTGAGGCTGTCCACGGGCACTTCGGGCCCTTTTTGCCTGTCCACGCATCGTAAATGATCTGCTGGCATCTCAGAAGCCGGTACCCTAGAATAATAGTAACGGAATAAAATACTCTAAATAGAATACAGCTAATTTACATTGTTATTTTTGTTTTTTCGAGTACAGTTATAAAGCCTTAGTGTAAGTCTTTGTCGTGCCATTCCCTTGACTGATAAAAGAGTGTATCAATGAATTTTTTTGGGACGGTAAGGTATTTAGGATAATATTGTCTTTTATTCTTTATGAACTCCTCTACCATTCGGTCTATTCTGCATTGGCTTGCCCACATTGGATATGGAGACACTTGGCCCACGTTCAGAGAGGCAAAAAAGCCAATGAGCTCGACTATGCTGCAGCATTATAAGTGCAGGGCTGCTGCCTCAGACTTCAGACAGAGATTGACCTTCCGATTGTAGCTCATTGAGAGCTGAAGAGGAGCTCTCACTCTTCATCTCAGCAGCAATTTAGCAACACGATATATCTGCCAAGTATTGGTAAGGTCGGTGGACGCGATACATTTGGTCCAACGGTGGTCGAGTTGCTGACCACTTTCTCCATCTAGTCCAGAGAAGATGGGCCTCTCAGACGTTATCAGAAAATGGGACTTCTACAAGAAGATCCCGGAAGACTTGACGGTTAGCACTATGCCGGGAGCTTATCTGTCTCTTGGCGGGCTAGTGGTCATGCTTCTCCTATTTGTCCTTGAGCTCAACGCCTATCTTACGACCGAATACCAGACGGCCATAGTTATGGACGAGGCGATGGATGAGATGCTTCAGGTATGTCACTACTGCATTTGGTTGGTGCCCAAACGCTCGAAGAGGGAAAGTGGACGTAGCTAACAACCATTTTGCTCGTCATGAATGGCTCTTTGGCTACAGATCAACTTCAACATCACAATTCCTGACCTCCGGTGTGAACTTGCGACCTTAGATGTTTCTGATTTGACTGGTGTTCGAAGGCACAATGTCACACAGAACATTCTTAAGATCCGCCAGGACCACAAGGGACGAAGCATTGGGGTGGTGAATCCGTTCCAGGCCGCACCTAAATATGGTCAGTCCCGACGATGTTCCTGGCAAACAAGAGATCTGACATACGTAATGTCTCTAACCGTTCTATTCTCCATAGAGGAGGTCGAGGAGGAAGACGAGAACGCAATCTTGGAGAGCGTGTCTTTAGACGAGTCAAACTTTGACCATTTCCTGTCAGCACACCACTTGGTCATGGTTGACTTCTATGCCCCTTGGTAATTGCGCGACGGATAGCAAATGGTGCCAATCATAGCACTGACATGAAGGCCTCAATAGGTGCATCTGGTGCCAGAGACTGGCCCCTGTGTGGGAGAAGACCGCGAAGACCCTACCTACCCTACACTTCGGACAGAGGGTTAGGATGGCAGAGGTGAACTGCGAGCAGGAAGCCAATTTATGCGCGAAACTGCACATCAGAGCCTATCCAACCATCTATTACTTCAAGTAAGTTGTCGGCAAGGGACGTAAAGCATGCCCGTTGTATGCGGCATTTCTAAGAGGAGTGCATGGTGACTGGCAGGGATGGCAAATCGACACCTCTCAGCGCGTACATGGGGGATAGAACTGTTGACGCTTTCCTCAAGAAGACAAAAGACATTATAGATGGAGAGCAAGATCCAGCAGAGCTCGTCAAGATGCAGCTCCATGAGAGTGACAAGCAAGGGGTACGTATTAGGGTCATTTATAGCCATCCCCGGCATAGGAACTCTGCGTTAGTTCTTAGCCGCATATGAAGCTCCAAGCTGTAATATCTGTTACCTGCGAAGTGTCTAAATTTCACTTAGAGCAATAGAAGGGCCCTGGTGACTTCCTTTGCCAATTCTCTATATGTCAGCTACAAGTGCAATCTAGCCGTCCTCTTTGTGAGGAAGTGTATCTAAGCCTGTATCTGTAGGGCGATCCAGCAGCTGTAACACTAGGCACTCCTGGACCTGAGGGTTGTCAGATCCTGGGCCAACTGATCGTCAAGAGGGTTCCTGGCAACTTCCATATTCACCTTTCCAATCCCGGATTTTCTGTGAACACTGGTAATCCGACTTCAGCCTTATATGATCTACTCAATCTTGGTACCAAAGCCTCAGCTCATTCGCATATTTTGATCCTTTCATGGCCTTCCGATCTCCGTATTGCTTGACGATTGACATTCTCTTTCTGATTCCCGTTGCATGGACTCATGTTCGTTTTTGGTTTGCACAGCCTTAGCCAATGCATCGCATTACATCTCCAATCTTTGGTTTGGGGAGAAGCTTGACTACAGCCAGCAGCGCAAGCTTCCCTCAGCTGCCGTCGATATGGCAAACTCTCACTTGCTAGAGGGAAGGCGTTTCGTGGCGATGAGAGAGAATCACACATACGTGCATTACCTGAAAGTTGTGACACATAACTACCGGCTGGCGTCAGGAGAGACCATTACCCTTTACAAGTACACAGCTCACAGCAATGAATATATCGAAGAGTATGATGATCCTTCGGTAAGCTTCTTTCATTGTTTCTTCTTCGCTTTGAAAAGGTGCCAAAATTTCTCTGCACTTGTCAGAATTCTTTTCTGCGTGAGAGTAGTATGGATAGTGGATTTACCTCTTTGCTCTAAGTTTATATTGGCACTTGTCCTGGCCTTCCCTTTGTTCGGCCATGCGTCTTGCGTTGATCCTCACTTCTCTGTACGATAGGTCATGTTCCGGTACGATCTGTCCCCAATGTCTGTTGAGATCACTCCAAGGACCATTCCGTTCTACCACTTCCTGACGAACATCTGCGCCATCATTGGTGGCGTCTTCACAGTACTTGGGCTCATAGATTCAGTCATTCACACCACGACGCGAGCGATAAGCAAGAAGGTGATGTAGAGACGTAGGTTGGGCAAAGAAGTCGCTTGTGGAGGATAAGAGGACTCGCTAAACATCTCTAATATATGATCTTAGTCAGTGGTAAAGCTGGGAACCTTCTAATTTGAGTGATAATGCTGCTTCTTATGACTCTACGGATCAAGCTCCCTTTAGTATTTGTCACGGCGAGGTAGGTACAGCCCTAGCTTCCCTCGTTAGCCCTCTAACGTAGCTACCGCAAAACTTGGTGGCTGCTGTCGCCATCCGTCGTTAAAAGATTGAGAGTAGATACTGCTAAATGTCTGGATAGCACCTATCTTTTTGCCTCCCGTAATGGAGAGCTATGCAGCTATTGAGGACACACCCGCATCATCGCAAATGGCGGAAGAAAACTTTGCTGATCCTATGATTCCCTGTGTTCCTAGTTAGATGCATCCTATGTCATAACTCAGATGCACAAGCATAGCAACGGGTATCAAACTTTGTTTATCGCTGAGATTACAAAGGAGGAAGAGTGCGAAGATGGCGCTGATAGCATTATTCTCAGTCTCACTGAGTCTATTTCTTGCTCTTCTTGGAGACGATCTTCTTCAAGTAGAAGTCGAGCTCCTGGCCTTCAAGGATGTACCCATCAGCGCGACCGCACTGGCCGGGGCGAGATGAGATGCACGCATATAGACGACCAGTGTTGAACTGGTCCTCAAGGTGGGACTCCAGGGTGCGGTCCTTCTGGCGCTTGGCGAGCTTACGCTGAACGTGGTCGCTCTTCTTGGTTGCCTCAGTGGTGGCTCCCTCTTCCTTAGCAGCCTTGCCCTTCTTCTTGCCGAGCTCGATTCCATAATGCTGCTCGTACCATTGGCGGAAAGGAGTAGCATCGATCTGGATGATGGCGTTCTTCACGAGAGTGTTGGTACGCACCAGCTCGTTGTTAGAGGCGTTGTAGACGACGCCGAGGATACGAGTCTTGCGTGCAACACCTAATACACAAAGCAAGGTCAGATATCAGAAGGTGGGCGATGGGGAATAGTCAAAGTGACAAAAGCGCTTACCCTCGGTACCCCAAGAGAAGTTACCAGTCTCCAGGCGGAGGGCACGGTACTTGAGGTTGCCACCGCGGCAACGGACAACGTGAACACGCTTAGGTCCGACCTTGGTGCTAGCTGGCTGACGGCCGAGCTCGAACTTTCTCTTCTTGCGGTAGTGCTTGCGCTTACCGCCGGTTTCACGGCGCTTATGCCTTGAATCACGTGAGATACCTATAACAATACCGTGCGAAACATCCCAGTCAAGCCGCCAAGGGAGCAGCAAGTGGGGAGAGTAAAGAGGTTTGTCTTAGTACTCATGGCACGATGTCGTCAATGCTGCACAACGGGGATACAGCAGAGGTTTTCAGACACATCAAACAGGAAGACGTAGACAGATGCCCACGCCCATAGATGGAGACCAACTCTCTATGGACGAGGCACCTATCCAGCTCCCAGCAGACGGTCTTCGACACATAAAAGACGCCATCCTATTGCTAAAAAAGGCTCACTCACCCATGGTTGCAGATGTTGATCACGCCTCTTTCTCGCGACTGAGAGAAGAGAGCTGCGGACATCTCTCCCATGAAGCTCCACCAGCAGCTTGTTCATCGCTTGGCGCCACGCTATCGGAAGCGCTGGTGGCTGGCGGGGAGGCTATGGCTGAGGATGAATAGTAATAGACCGGCCTATGATACAAACACACACTACTAAATTCCACAGCCTCTTGTTTATACCCAAGACAATCTCGCCTTTGACGTGGGTTTTATATTTTAGTAGTACCCTCTAAGGCCAAAATCCCTTGGTGGTGTGAAAAAAGCTCTACATATGAGGGAGACTCTAGCTTTTTAAACACTTAGATTGGGTGAGTCTATTTGACCAAGATCTGCCCTTTCCTTAGCACGTTATTAAATATTAGTAACCTCACGCAGAGATCATATTGCGATCCTTGGTATGTGATTCACCGATGGATCCTTTAGAATATTCGTTACCCACTCTATTACTGACCAGCTTTGTTCAGCTGATATCCAGGTCTGATGGGGGCTGATGAGCTCTTGGGATAGAACTGAAGGCTAGCACACTGCTGCTACCGCTAGGAGTCCTAACTTCGACGTTGAACCAGAGGCAAGGGTGCTGCTGTGGACTGATCGCCAGTGATGCTCAGACTCTGAACAACGGGTCCAAGCGCCGAAGTCCCTTCTTCTGCTTGATAAATCAAGCGCAAGTGCTTCCTATGCATCTTGACCTCCTTCCAGAGCACATTACCTGCACCCTGATGCTCAATAGCTCCGCTGACGAGGTACGTGAGCGGCCCGGCCTTACTTGACGCATCACTTCGTAAGGCCCTTTTCGTTGAGCTGTTCAAGTTGCTGTCGATCCTCGTAGGATTGCCAGACACTCCTCACACCCGGGTGAAGAGAAGCTTTATTAGCCTTTATCACCCTCATGGGGTCTGGACAGCTGTCTGGACGGCGTTAAGCTGCAGTTCTTTCAAGAACGAAGAGACGCCACGTCGTACGTGGCGCATGACTGTCTTGAGATCCGAAGCTTCATTATGTGGGTCTTCCTATAATAAAGAGTGAATCCATGACGCACAATGACTAGTAGAGTAAAGCCACTAGGATCGCGATGTTGAGGATTGCAACCAAGCAGGTTATTCTAGAGTGTAGAGTAAACAGCAGACTTTGCTGAAAGGTAATGCTTCGTGCCAAGAGGGGGTGGATTGAGGCAATTAAATAGGATTGTTAACTAGCGCGGGACTCTGACACTTCTACCGGGGGTTACTGGGAGGAAGAAGAGCTTTGCTGTTGCTTGGTGCCCTCAAAAAACTTCTTTAGCCTGTCAATGGTCTCTGTGACCTTTTTACCTGGAGAAGTAGTCGTTTTAGGGTCCCAAATGATATAGTCAGTAGTGATACTCCAACATGTCAAGTAGCAACTGAATGACTGGAAAGAGACAAAACATGGTGGGCTTACCGAAGGCATGGAAGACATCATCCTTGTCGCTTCGTTTGTTTTCCTCTTCCCGGAATTCTTCCATGAGCTCTTTCTGGCGCGTAGTAAGCTTCTTAGGGATCTGGACCTTGAAGTGCACGTATTGATTTCCCATGCCGGGTCCACTTAGCCGCTTGATACCCTTCCCTCGCATAATGAGCTGCTGGTCAGGCTGAGTACCTGCCGGGACCTATAGAGCAGGGATTGAAGATTGCAAGGTGTGAGCCATAGGTAAGATACCTTATGTCGATGAACGACGGGACGACTATATGTTGAATGGTAGGAACATGATAATAGAAACTAGACTTCTTGCGTGAGAGCGTCCCTACCTTTAGCTCTGCTTCTCCAGTCAACGTCGGAATGTTCACGACGTCTCCTAAAATAGCTGCGGCTATTGAGATGGGCACCTCCACGTGCACGTCATCTCCAATGCGATGGAAGAAAGGATCCTCCCTGACCTGCGTTAGAAAAAAGGTATCATTATCACCCCTTTGACCATCGGCTTGTCAAAACAATTTTAGTGGTGGTACTAGCGTGATGAACCCACTGCCCGTCGCCATCCTTTACTGCCGTCTCTACCTTTATCTCCACATAGAGATGGCCCGCGGGACCTCCCTTGGTTCCCGGTTCACCCTGGCCTGCAAGTCGGAGATTGACTCCGGTATCAACGCCTGGAAGGGAACTAGAAATATTAGCACATTTCAAACCCGGTCTTGTCAAAGAAAGAGACCTATGAAAAACTAGGTAAATCAGGCCCGTAAGACGGCTTAAATGAGTAGAAAAAGGGTAACTCAGATTGAAAAGTAAGCTACGCAGCTGTACGAAGACAGAAGGTAAGTAGAGCGTGAAGTGAGTCTAAGGACTGACGGCCTTGCCTGCTGGAATAGTAACCTCCACGTTTCTTGACTTTTTAACTGTTCCTTGTCCTCTGCAGGTGCCGCATGGGTTCTCAATGATGGATCCGAGCCCGCCACACTTTCGACAAGTTTGTGCGATCTGGAAGAAACCTTGTTGCAGGATTTCCTAGAAAAGAGGTAAGCCGAACGTATCTGATGAGCGGCCCCGAATGACGAAATGGACACATTCAATGGAATCATCATCACATACCTGGCCGCTCCCTTTACATCTTGAGCACGTTGTTGGCTTAGTTCCTGGCTTGGCCCCGCTACCATCACATGTGTCACAAGGCACGTTCCCCATCAAGTTGAGAGTCTTTACAGTCCCTTTCACAGCCTCCATGAATGTTAGGCGCACACTGCAGGCAAGATTGTGAGAGAATAAGTCCTGGACCGTCAGCACTTAACCTCATAAAAAATTCCCTGATCAAAATGGTTTCTGCAACAGTGTCCACTCTTTGCTGGGCTACTGAACTTACGCCCCGCCCAAGAAAAGTTCTTTTAGCACTACCATTGAAACTTCGCATTCCAAAGCTTTCTGCTTCACCTCATACGTACAACCCGTTAAGCCGTTTTGTCCCTCCTCTTATCTCGGTACAAGGGTTAACTCCATGTCCCAATATCAACTTCTGCAGCCTATTCCTTCGCTGATGTCTGGCCTAATCGAAGTCTCTCCGGATCCCCACTTTCTCCCTTTTTCCTCCTCCGCTCGCCGGCCCACATTCCAGGCACATCCAACTGTTATGGGACGGACCTGGTCTGTACGTCGGAGCCTCTCTGTGGGCCCTGACGGCGTCTTCTAGTACCTCCGCCCCCGCCAAACATGCCAGCAAATTCTTCAAAAATATCTTCGGGCGACACCC
>FLMG01002136.1:41485-62179 GCA_900088475.1 Hyphochytrium catenoides | reverse complement strand
ATGATTAAGCGAGAGAGGAGTACTGCTTCCCAAAATAGACCAGCAGGAAGAAGTAAGGCTGCTTGGGCGTAGAGTCACAGAGTTTGGCCTCGTTAGTAGAGGTGCTGAGGGAGTCCAAGGAGACGCGAAGCAAGCCAAGGACAATAGACGAACGGATCGATATACAAAAGAAGTTTCAAAGGCAGAATAAGAACAATAGTCGAACCTCCTTCCCCTCCTGCAAAGTTGGGATCGACTCCAGCATGGCCATAGGTATCATACATCTCTCTCTTCTCTTTATTCCCCAGAACCTAAGATTGCTCACTGGTTAGCCACAAAGTAGGAAATCGCTGACGAGGGGACTGCGTTGTTGACTCTTCTCTGTCGTCTGCCATGACTGATAAGAATTCTGCCCTGTGAAACAGAGAGCCAAAACGGCACCATCGATCCCACTTCCCTCACCTAATAACGCATCTTCCCTCTCTCTCTGCCCGACCTATACTTGTGTTACCTCATAAGCCTCGGATAACTCTCCAAACTTTTTGGCTGCATCCGGGTCGTCCTTATTCGTATCTGGGTGGAGCTTTTTTGCCAGTTCGAAGTACTTCTTCTTGATCTCTGATGCGTCTGCATTGCGCCCCACACCTAGTACGCTATAGTAGTCGCGTTTTTCTAGACGGGAAGAGGAATGAAACAATCGCCTAGAGCTACGGCTTCCTGTCTTCCCTGTCTTCTGAGTCGACTCGTCCCTTGGCACTTGGCTAGCAAGGGTATGACTGATGTTCATAAGGGGCGCGCGAGGTGATAGTTAAAATTAGCTCCCAGATGGAGGTAGAATGAAGCAGAGGCGAGCAGCCACCTGAGGAAGGATGCTATAATAGTCGGGAGAAGCTTTGAGAGCTTAGAAAGGGTTTGAAAGCCACAGTGCCAAAACACCAATCAGTGCCAATTGGGCACCCACCACGAAGAGATCAGGCTCCTGACGGGCAGCTTCTGCGCTGCGCTACCATTTTTTTGGCTCAGGCTGGCAAGCCTAAGCAGGAAGGTGAGCGACGCAGACGGTCTAGCGTTCATTCTAAGTCCTGCAGCTAGATTTTCCGCTAAATTGTGTTCCACCTATCCTTGGGGAGTAAGTGCCTCCGTTTACTATTAATGCCACCAGCTAATGCAGACAGCGCACTTATGACTGGCCTTGGGAGGACGCGATCTCTTTGAACCCTTCCCTCTAGGGAATAGCTCGACAAGTAAACGGCAGAACGCAGCCACCTGTCTGAGCTACGTTGACCTTTGATTGGGAAGATGCTCTACCTTCCAGCTATGACACTTCTATGTGTAATGCTGCTCTATCCTTCGTGCCCTTGCTCTTGAACCCCAGTAGTTCTGTTGCCGCCTCTAATCCTTCTTCTGTCTTTCTTACATCCTCCGCCCTCTCACTGTCATCATCAGCGTTGCGGGCATCATCTGTCTCTCTTCATCATTCTCTGCTTCGTCCTCATGCCTGCCTTCCCTCCTGCTGCTGGGTTTGCGAACCCTCAGCGATGCAGCTCAACAATAGTGAGGTTGATGGCTGGAGGAGGGATGTTGGCATCATGAATAACGATCCTTCCTGTAGCCTTCTTGTAGGATCCGTGGAGAGGGATTCAGAATAGTTCTACCATTACTCCTGGGGGATGTGCTAGAGAAACCCAATCGAAAGTTCGTTATTGGCTCCACATCATCGAGAAACATAGTGCAGCTCTTCAGCCTCTACAATACTGTTTGGCCATGCCACTCCCTGCCAGTCAAGCAGAGATGCGTAGCTCCTCAGTCAGATGCTTCGCTGTATGGCGGCGCGGCTCAGGGGAGAGCGGACTGTTTGCAGTGGATGTCATCGTATTCTAGGGGACGGATTGCTTGTTCTGGCCCCTTGATGGTGCTCTCAAGAACGTTGTCGAAGCCAACACTTGTCCATCGGGTAACTTGTAGAGTGGATGATATCTGAAAACTGACTCTTGATAATTCTAACTTTGTTTGGGTCAAGAGTATTCTTATAGCGATAATCAACGCAGCAAAGGTAGCTGTATGGCTTAGGTTTTGCCCATTAAATAGATAAGTAACATCAGGATACTACTAGCATGGCCCCGGTAGCTATCTTAGAAGTTTACTGCAGTCTTGATGGCTTCGAAATTTCTCAAAGCGTCGGGCACGTAAACCTGACACGAGGAGGTAGAGTTACAAGCATTTGCAGTAGCATTAGGGACAAGGAAAGATTGATGCTCAGAATGTACGGTACCTTTTCAAAGACCAGAGGGAAAGGCGTGTCCCAGCCGCAAACTCGCTGAATAGGAGCTTCGAGTCGGAGGAAACACCGCTCCTGGATGGTGGCAGCTACCTCGGCTCCAAAGCCACCAGTGATCTGATTGAATAAACGTAGGACAAGTAGCACACCGGCGCAAGAGGAGATGGGGCAGATCAAGAAAATTAGTGTCGGATCCTTGGCGAAGCTAGCTGAATGGAAGTAAAGCTGGACACTTCCCGCAGAGGAATAATGGCAATAGGAACTTAATAAAGAATGCAAGGATCCAAAATTGACGAGGAGTATGGCACATAAGAGACACACGTTGATTGTCAACTCACCGGCGCCTCATGGCTAACCACAAGTCTTCCTGTCTTATTAACTGATTCCTCCACAGTTTCCACATCCCAGGGCATGACTGTTCTCAGATCAATAAGCTCGCAGCGAATGCCGACATCCTCAGCCATATCACACGCCTATGAAAATAGAAGGTGTTAATCCTGGAGGTTGCTAACCGATGTTTCGAAGACCATTCTCCTCTGTATATCCGCAAGTAGCTCCCCAGCCATCTACCCGCTGCTATTTCGCGCGCTTTTGATCCCTCCAGGCCTAACGACCATGGACTCTTTTTCCGCTTGTCATACCTTCTCGAGTACCCTCATTTGAGCACCATAGCCCACTACCGTAACATCCGAGCCGATGCGAAGGACCTCCGCCTTAGAAAGAGGTAACGTAAAGTCGCCTTCTGGAACTTCTTCTACCGCCGCTCTATAGAGTGCCTTAGGCTCAAAGAAAATGACCTATGGTTCATCCACAAGTGTTAAAAGGTTGCCCATAAGCGCTATTGAGATCTATATCATGTGGTTGGACTCACTGGATTTGGGTCTCTGATCGCGGCCAGGAGAAGCCCTTTAGCTTGGGTTGGACTTCGAGGCATCACAACCTAATGAGTTGATATCAGAAAGCCAAAGAAGGCAAAGGAAACCAAGACACAGTGCGTATAGGACTATCAACCGGTAGACCCCGCTGAGACGAGGCCAGGCTGACGCGGTGTTTGAACGGCGAAGGAACAATAGACAACGCACGCATGGCTAGCAGCTGCCACTAAGAGTGCGCATAACTTTAGGTTCCACAATCTGCTCACCTTCAAACCAGGTGTATGTGCAAAGTATGCTTCAGGAGATTGTGAATGATAATGGCCACCATGACCAACAGCTCCATAGGGCGCTCGAATTGTAAGACTCCCACAATTGAACTCATCGCCTGATCGGTATCTGAACTTGGCAGCCTCATTCACAATCTAGAGTTGAACGTGACATATGCCCACGGCACGACGGGGAGAGGAGGAAAACTTCAGGCGCACGCTAAACCCGGGGAAAAGGAGGAAGAAAATAGTGCAATACCTGGTCGAAGGCTGGAAATATATAGTCTGCAAACTGAATCTCCGCGATTGCAGTGTAACCCATCGAAGCGTAACCTATCCCAAACCCTGCAATGCCCTGTAAATAGCTGGACTGTCAGCTCCAACATAGAAAGGCGGGCATATGGCACAAAAAGTAAGGAGAGCTAATCACCTGTTCACAGAGGGGGCTGTTGAAGACACGCTCCTTTCCAAACTCCTCTCTTAGGTTCACAGTTGTTCGAAATACGCCACCGAAGGCAACATCCTCGCCAAAAATGACCTGTCAGATCAGAATTCAGTCCATTATCATGAACGCTACGAGGAACCATACTAGCTGGTGGACTTACTGCTGTCTCGTCCGTCTTTAGGGCCCATCGCATTGCGTCATTGATAGCTGTGAACATGTTCATTCTCGTAGTTGGGACATTTGTAGGCACATCAGCTGCAGATGGATGCCGAGGTCTCTCTAAAGCTAAAGCAGAACATGTAGAGTGAAACCCAGCGACTTTGCTCTTGATAACTTGGAGTTTAGCTCCTCTTCTGAGCTGACAATTGAGTTCTGATGTCCTTGAGGTTAAGCCCGAGAAGAGCCGCCGCCTTATATGCCTACTCTGACAGGTAGCCATTGCTGCTGCAGTTATGGAGCTCAGGGCCCTTAATAACGGAGTGATTGCAGGGTATAAAGGCCAGTGCCAGTTGAGATCTCAAGAGAAACCTTTAGGTCGCCCCTGGAAGGAATAGAAGTATAGTCGTCTTTGCTCCCGTGCGTCCAGAGCCAGTAGCGACGAACCCTTCCGTTTAGTATACAATGAACCTCTGAGGCTCGTGACTTGGAGGCGGTAGGCGTCGGCGGACTCTAGGAGTGAGCAGGGAAGAAGGGAGATGTCCAAGTGACCGCGCTGCTGATGAGCTGAGCTGGTCGCCAGACTCGTGAGGAAGTGAGGAAAGGCTCAAGAGGAAAGCAGTGAGCAGCAGTGAGTGCTAAAGCATGATGACCTCCTAGAACTGAATGAGATGGTTGTGCTCTCCAGCTCACAGCATTGAGAGACCAAGAGCACCATCACTTCGCTCTCTATTAACATCCCATCCGCTAATCCTGGAGTTAATCTTATTCTTCAAACTCACATTGAAGCGGTATTCGAAATGACCTGGTCTTTCGAAGCTTCAATTACTGTTAGTAAGACCTTCCAAGCAATATATTAGAGATATAGCGTTGTTGTCTTCTTTCAATAGATGATCAAACCTTGGCTTGAGAGTGGAAATTCATTTGACATGGTGTCTACATGTAGCAGAACGTTGTTGTTGTATGTATGACCATCATATGCTGTATTCTTGATTCCTCACCTTTTCCTTCTTGATAAAGATGTGCGGTTAAGTATTGTATTCAGAATCCCACGATCTCGAACCAAATCGCCAAAACGCAAGTTGAAGTCCATCAGAGCTGGCCACTCCTCCCCTCGGAGCCGCTCTGTTGATTAGGTGGACATGGCCCAAGCATTTTCATGGGGGTAAATAGCGGAACTGATCCGCCCAAAGTGTGGGCATATTGAGGACCTACCGCCACTTGTGGGGCTATCTCCCTAGCTTTACCCAAAGAAATTAGCTTTAGTGCGACCGCCGTCTAGGCAAGGAGGGGAAGCCCCTAAAGGTACGGAGCCACGACGAGTAAGAGAAGAGAAGAGATGTATAATGGCAGGTGACGAGATAGAAATAGTGTATCGTACTGTGGTGAAAGGGCCTGAGGTAGAGGGTGGATGAAGGACAGTCAGAGTCTTGGAGAGAGATTCAGAGGTCAAGGACGGATAGTCATCATTGGACTTTTGATGGAAGCAATGCGAAGCACCTCTGCTGTCTCTCCTCGGTCACCTCCTTCCCATCATCATCCATCCCGCGTTCGAGAGGTCAGAGCTGGTCATGTCCTAGCATGACAAGGTGACTGGCGTTCTTGGTGTCTCGGAAGTGCAAGGCAGAGTCTTGCTGATCTCGTGAAGAGCATACCTTGGGCGCTCACTCCACGTCTTTCCAATCAGCGTTGGAACGAGGCAGGGAGTAACCATTCAGTCGGCACACCTTGGGCAGCGACAGCGCAAGCAGTGCATACCTATCAATCGAACCTCGTCTACCTCTCTCCGTGAAGCAATGAAGGGAAGAGGCTTTTTCTCGCGTGCCTGTGCCAGCAGGACATCTTTCACACAGGCAACGGGCACTCGATTGGCAGCGTTTCACGTCCTCGCGGGCAAAAATGGCCTGAAGAGACTTCGGCGGCCTTCTTCTCTCTCTTCTCTTCAGAATATCTCCATCAACACTATCAGACTACCACCTCATGTCTGGTCACGTAACTTTGTTGTTAGCAGCCCTCTGAGTGACGTAGTCCCCTTTAACCTGGCTGACATTGGTGAAGGCATCGCAGAAGTCGAGGTATTGCAGTGGTTCGTCAAAGAGGTAAGAGCAGGAAAGCAGTATGACAATAGACGCAGTAGACGTGAGAAAGCGAGATAATGGGATAGAAGAGGGAGAAGGCCAGAGCAAGAAAGGGAAGACACCGGCAAGAAAGAGCGCGCAAGCGGTTGGCCGATTGATTATCGCCGATGTCCCTGTGACAAGGGTCTAATTCTCTGTTGCATATGCTTGATCCTGTCCATAGGGCGACCGCATTGAGCAGTTTGATAAGGTCTGCGAGGTCCAAAGCGACAAGGCGAATGTAGAAATCACCAGTAGATACGCTGGCCGGGTGGGTAGACTCTATTACAATGTGGGGGACATCGCGCATGTAGGCAGCCCCCTGATCGATATTGTGACGGACGGAGACGGGGAAAACACTGCCGCGCCTTCCCCGGAAGTAAGTCTATTCGACTCTGCCCTGTTTGCTTTCAACCGGCCCGTTTCCCTCCGTCAATGGTCCCTCATCCTATAACTTGACCTTTTCTTACCTCCGTCCAGACCGGCTTTGCCCACCTCGTGGTGACCTCTCTTGTTCTCCTGTCACCACGCACAGACTCACGTGCATAGCACTTGCCTCTTTATAGCTGTTCCATATTGGGCTTACTCTTCCTCCCTGTTTTAAGGCCAAAGCTGCTACATCGACGGGGACCGCCGCAGCCTCAACGGCAGGCAACGGACAAGGGGATAGCATTGTTGAGTTCAAGCTTGCAGACATTGGTGAAGGAATAGCGGAGGTTGAACTTCTGCAGTGGTTTGTTAGAGAGGGCCAGCCTATCAAGCAGTTTGATCGCGTCTGTGAGGTCCAAAGCGACAAGGCTACTGTTGAGATCACCAGCAGATACGATGGGGTTGTGCAGAAGCTCCATTGGGTCGAAGGCAGTCAGGTATAGGTCTTCCTACTGTATCTTGTTTCGTTGTCTCCACAACACTCCCCCTCCTCGCCCCCTTTCCCTTTTTTGGTAGCAGATGGCCTGTGTCTTTCCTTGAACAATGATCATGACTCGAGTATGAGCAATAGCTGCTTGAGGCTTGTCTTCCTCGCAGCGAAACCCCAAATTTGTTGGCTCCTAGCTGCTCTGGGCCTGACCATCGACGCCATCCGTTGACAGGTTCCTGTTGGGTCTACCTTGATTAATATTAGCGTAGAAGGTGATGTGTCGTCTGCTGGATCAACTGGGACGGGGGCATCAGCGCCTTCAGCCAATGCTGCTTCTCCGAGTTCTACAACCTCATCCAGTGGCTTTGACCCTGATGGTACGTCAAGTCTTTCCTCGCCTATAACACTCCCCTCTTGGCGCTTCCACACAAAGACCAAAAGAAAGTTTTCTCGGGTATCCGCTGACTTAGACCTTTTCTTCCACGCCATTTTACATACAGCGGTAAGGCATCTAGAGAAGGTGCTGACCACGCCTTCGGTCAGACGGATCGCCAAAGAAAATAACGTTGATTTGCGAAAGGTTCCTGGCACAGGACCTAAAGGTACAGTTTGAACAACATCAGACTCTGCCTTAGCTAAGAACTCCAACTCATGGACTTATGTTCGCCCCTTGGGTCCTCTCTCCAAGTATATATGTTGATCGCGTCTCCCTCGTGCCTCCTGTGCAGGCCGAATCCTGAAAGGAGATGTACTAAATTACCTCGCCAGCTTGAAGGCTCCATCAAACGAGGCAGCTCAACAACACACCTCTTCTCCAGCCCCACTGCCAAGAGCTTCTGAGGCGGCAATTTCTTGGCCCACGGCAGGCGTCGGTAGGTTTCTTGAAAGGAGTGCGTCTTCAGGCTGACTTGCATCCTCGCTTTGCTGCTTCCTTACCACGCCGGTTGCGCTAGGACAATGCGCTGGTACTGGTATTAACTTCTATGTTTCCCCGCTATTGATTGGTCATAGCAGCACCCATCGCCCCTCCAATAGCAGCGCCTGCGGCTTCGATCGGCTCAGCCCCTGCGCCACCGGTTGCTTCATTACCGACTCGTCGGAGCCTACTGCAGGAAGATGAGACAGTACCGCTCCGTGGCATTCAGCGAATGATGGTAAAGAGCATGACAGAGGCCCTAAAAGTGCCGCATTTTCACTACGGGGATGAGGTAAATACTTTGGGCTATCCTCCTCTGTCGTCATATTCTCTTGCCTAAAGGACCTTAGCGTGTTCTGGCATGCGCTCAACTCTCCTTTCGAGCTCCAGTCATTTCGTCTCTTGTCTCGTGACGTAGCTATCTATCTGTTACTCTTTATTGCTCTTTATGCTGTCAATATTGCAAAAGTAGCGTAACGGGCCTCTCCAATCAGATCACTTTGGATAATCTCGTAGAGCTGCGAAAGCGATTGAAGAAGGCAGCAGCGGATCATGGGGTTAAGCTCACGTACTTGCCCTTCCTTGTCAAGGTTTGCAATGACGCTTTCCCTGCTTGTTCCTTGAATTCCTCGTGCTTTATTCCTGCAAGTCTTATCTTCCGCTTACTGGCTTTTTTTTTGTTACGGCCTGCTTATCTAGCTACAGATTGTCTTGCCCTCCTTTACCATACCCTTTGCTTGATTGTGAGACTAACTGCGGGTCGTATGGTCATAGGCTGCATCACTTGCACTTATCCAGTTTCCTACATTGAATGCGACAGTCAATAGCGAGTGCACAGAGCTGAAACTGCACAAAGACCATAACATATCTCTCGCAGTTGATACCCCACGCGGACTGCTAGTCCCGAATGTCAAACAGGTTCAACACCGCAGCATCATTGATATTGCGAAGGAGATTGCTAGACTGCAGGTAAATTCATGTGCTGTTCTGGTGATCCACTCCAAATCCTTTCCCGAGTCCGTGGGCATCAGTTTACGTCTCGTCTTTTCGGAGCCACAGTGTTTGACCCCTTCCTAAGCGGCACTTTCTGCCTCTAGCTACACACCGCCAGATTGTATCCTTCAAGGCTGTTCTCGTGCCCTTCTTGTGGCAATTAGTTCTTCGCACCTGTTCTGGTCGGTCCTTTAGAGACCTACTTCCCAGAAGCAGCAAAACTTTAGTGTATTGCAGGAAATTGCTAACACCATTGCCCACACCTATTGCCTGTTAGGCCCTGGGTCAAGCAGGAAAGCTCTCGGAGTATGACCTCAATGGGGGGACGTTCTCTCTCTCCAACATTGGAGCTATAGGAGGTACCGTAATGGGTCCCGTCATCATGGTTCCTCAGGTAGCCATTGGTGCGGTTGGAAAAGTACAAGTTCTTCCTCGGTTCGACACTAATGGACAGGTAAGCCTACCAGGGGTCACCTTGCCTACCCTACTGGCTCTCCTCGTATGTTTGTTTTTTTTATCCTAGTCCGCCCCACTCTTGCTGTTCTCAACTAAGAGCTGCGTCGTACAAACAAAAACTTCACAATTCTATACCCTTTCTTCTCCAGCAGTGCCATAGTTCAAATCGATCTCTTGAGACTCGCTGACCGACCTCGATGTCTAATGATATTGTGCTGCCTCTTGATCCACGTAAATCCTGCGGGACTTGCAGGTGAAGGCTTCGCACATTATGAACGTGAGCTGGGGCGGGGACCATCGGGTGCTTGATGGCGCCACAATGGCTCGCTTTTCCAACTTATGGAAGAGTTACTTGGAGGATCCGATCACAATGCTGGCAGAACTACGATAGGCGAAAGAATAGAGAAAATTGTTGATGTTCGTTATTTAATAGCTGAGGCTGTCCAAAGCATGGCAGCAAACCTCATAGTGATAAGTAGGAGCAAGCAAGCGTTGGTCACTTGCAGTGTACACTTTTGGCTCAGCTTGAGGCACCTTAATAAATATACCAGTTTTCCTACTGCTAATGGGCGACCTCCCTCCCAGGACTATCAGTGGCCTCACACACTAACTCAGTAGTAGCATCCGTTGTCTCGTGTGAGGTTAATCACTACACATCGCCATCTGGTTTGGGCTGCTGACCGACAGGTGGATTATGGGCTGACTCTTGAGAATAAAGCTCACTTGTCAGGGAACTATCGCTATGGCAAACGTTCGCGGAGGAAGCAGCATTGATGGTACTGAGAGCCTCCCGTGGCTTACCTATGACAATATTGCCGGTCAAGAAGCAACGTTAGACAAAAATCGTAAAATAGTAATAGCAGCAGCTGAGTTCAGCCGTGGAACATGATAATGGGTCTATCAACAAAGACTTGCAGCGGTCTACCTTCTGCCGGCTCTTTACCCTCCTCACTGTCCGCACTACTGCAAAATCCCATGGCCTCGCTGAACTTCTTCTCTTGAAACAAAGGGACAGGCTGAGATATCCGCGCCAAAGATGGGGAAAGCGACGTAGTGCTTGGGGACGAGGAGCTCTGGGAGCATTTCGCGGATAACCTGTCCCTCTCCCCTTCCTGCACCTTTGTGCCTATCTCAAGACAAACATTTTAAGCCGCAGGCAACGTCAACAGAATGCTATGAGCTTCCAGTTTGGAAACGCGTGGAAACCCTCTAGAGGCCTACAGAACTGCAGTCTACCCGTCGCTGTTGCTGATGCCTAATACTCACTACCTATCTAAGTCATCTCAACCACAGCTTGATGGTGGCGAACCTTACGTACCCGCATTTGAAGTTGGGGTGCTATCCTGACTCTGAGGGGTATTCTCATCAGGACCGTTATCTGGAGGAGTAGGTGGCGTGGGCGTATTATTGCCAATATCAGGCATAGGGCACGCAATGGGGGGCTTCCTTCTCTTCTGCTGAAGATCAGGTGTCCGCTGAGTGAGGATTATCCCACTATGAGTTGCCTTGCCCACCGAGGAAAGCACCGAGGAGAGAGGAGAAGAGCCGAATGAGAGTCCCTCATAAGAGGCTCCGTGAGGCCAGGCGACGGTTGACACAAGTGACGGTTGTCCCGACAGCAGAAGGGAGAGCCGCTTCCTTAACACTTCTTCAGTCTGTGCTCTGTTTGCACGACAGATGATCAGTTGGATAGCTTGCTGAGATATTAGACGACCAGCTGCAATGAACATCACTACGTGTGATATTTCCACGGCTACAACGCGTCCTACAGACTCCCCGAATTGAGTTTCTCGGTTTCCTCCAACTGCACTTACAGCGAAAGCTTCTCTTCTGCAAGGGGTGTGCAGCCGGCCAGTTTCAGCTCCTGCGCCATACTCGTATTCATATCTATGAGATTAGATAGGTTCTCCTGAGAATATATATAGAAGAGTGTCAGATTTACCAGTTGGACCAGTAAAGTGTCTATTGTAAAAAGCTTATGGAGGATTTCAGGGAGGAAGTGGATGATAAAGGTACCATACAAGGCAACACTAGATACGAACCAAAAGCTTAGATAATTCTTGAAGGGTTGCTTCTAGGCGCTTGTGGATGCTCTTACGGCTCTTCTGATGAGCTTTGTACGCCTGAACTGGACAGAGGACAAAGGGGCAGAGTTTAAGATGACGTTCACAGCGCACAACCGAGAGATGGATGTGCCTGACCCATGAGAGGCAGCAGGGAATAGTACGTCTTATCGCCGGAATATTCTATGAAATCCTTGGCGCCACAGAACGCCTGCAAGCAGTAAATATACGAAACGTTTAGTCAACTTTCTGGTTGTAGGTTATCCGCGGCTGGTATATGCACTTTCTTGCCCAGGCTAGCACTAACCCTTGTAATCAGGTTCCCTATATCGAGTACAACTTTCATGGGCCTACAGTCGTAATATATCCCTACACGTCTTGCTAGGTGACAGCCTATACCGCGATCGCTGCTTACCTCATCATCCTCGGCATAATATGCATAGTACTTCAAAAGGAGATCTAGTACCTTTCCCTGATAGCCAATCTGAAGTAGGGTGGTCGCTTCCCCTCTGCTTTTGACATATCTAAACACATAAGAACCGCGATACAAGCCTCAGCGCCACTTGGAAAGAGCTGGTAGAAACAGCAACGGAAGCTACAGGATAACTAGAGACTTACTTCGTAATAAAGGCGTAAGGTATCTGAAGGGCAGCGCCCATACAAACTCTGGAGGTCGAAGTCAGGCCCTGGGCGGGACTCTGAAAGGCATGAGCTCTTGCACGGGATGGAAGAGGAGTCTAGGAACGACAAGTGGATAGTTAGTAGAATAGCACTTGTAGACCTTGGGGGAAGGAATAGCAAGTAACCGGTTCGAGGAAGAAGAAACTCAAGCCATCCTCTTGAGAGAAAAGGGAGATGAGACAAAGAGGCGTGAGAGGCGTGCCGCCGTAGCAGAACCGTAGAGTGTACAACTCTTGGGTCAATTCCTTTGAACGGCCCACCTCAAGTACGGCGGGTTCTCGGCTAGCACCGTCTTCAGGCGGTGCTTGATTCCTACTGGTGCCACTGCAAAGTTCCCCCGAGGGTTTGAAAATAGGACCTTGTAGTGCTCTGCGCATTGCTTTGAGAGTGTCGTAAAGACAGCCAAGAGTCTTATGGAGCTTTAAGAGGGATGATCCATTCCTCCCTCGTGGCTCATGGCCCAAGAATAGATTTCAGTAGAGGTTAGGACCACCAGAACTGCAGCCACAATCGTCAAGGCATTGTGCAGCTTGACGTCTGTCCGGTAGTGCTACGTATTCCAGTGAGAACCGCCGTCACGCCTTCGGCTTTAGATGCCAGCAAAACAGTTAAACAACAGGTCTGAGGAGGCCCAACCTCATTGCTTCTGTCTCGTTGGCTGTGAGGTGCGAATGGCTGCTGGCCAAGAGCTTTCTGGAGCTCTAGCGGTCGTCGCGCCGATGCAGCTTCATGATGCTGGGAGGCAGGTGATCCGATCACTCAAACCTTGATGTTTGGTGCCAGCATCATATTTGTTCATAACGATTTCGAAAAAGTATATTACGGTTATTGTTGTCGCTTGTAGAGGGAGTAGAAAGTCATGAGATTGAAATATTCGGCTTTCAAGGATTCTCACAGCACCATTGTTTTGAAGATTTGAGAGCTCTTATTATCGAGCACATGAAGCTTTTTGATGGAAGAGTTTATCGCGACTGACAGCTGAGAAGCAAGGAGACCAGCCACGCCTTCTATTCCTAAGAAGTCGTGAGGGTAAACTCAGCAGTGGGTTGGATACAGATGGTGGCTAGCTAGTAAGGCTTGCGGGAGAGGAAGCAAACGCCCAGAAGACAAGGGCGAGGCGAAGGCGAAGGCGGTCAGGATGGCGACACCCAGAATCACGCAAATCGTAAGACAACTGACGACGAACTCTTACTCTTCAGATAGGTTCATCTGCAAGCTCCACTATTAACGTGCTACTATGCGTGTTCATCGTCTTTTTCTTTTCGGTACAACCTTTCCTTAGTCTCTGGGGCGTCAATGGCCATTTCAACTGAGCGCACCTCAAACTAATTGGCTGATTGATAGGTTCTCGACAACTTCAGTCGTGGCACTGAAGTTTTCAACTGCCCAGGACCGTTCCTTACAGAATGCAAAGGCTACGGCCTTGTTCACGAAATCTCCTCAGATGTGCTGCAGCAGAGACGAGCTCTTTGCGACGTGGTGCTGGACCTTGGTTGGGCTCCCTTTATATGTCAGTATATACTGGAGAAAAGGAACACTCCTCCTGGCTCGGAGGATGGCCATAACGGTACTAATGGCTATGCACTTTCTGCTTCTCCCTTTCCTTGGAATACTCTGGCGATATTCTGCTGGCGCGCTTCCCCCAATGGCTCCGTTTAGACTGACAGCATTATCATCTCTTTAACTCACCTTCTTCTGAGTCTTTCACTGGGGGCCCTTCATCCGCGTCTTCCAAAGCTTTGACCCACCTCCGCCCATCATCACGCTCTCGTGGTGGTTCCCAACTTCGCAAAAGGTTTTATGACTTTTTTGATTGACCAGCACCCTGCCTGTTTTGTTCATGCCGTTGAGCTAATAGCAGCACCTCTTCTCGTCTATTTGACCTCAAGCACTACACTACCTCCTTGACGATCCAAGAACTATACAATCTTGGGCATGGGACCGAGTGCAATGTTTGCAGAAGGATGCTTTGGAGTTTACCCGTACCAAAGCTTTAAAATATCTTGTCGGATCTCAACCTTACACAGAGAAGACCAGGACAGAGTTTTCAATGGTCTTAGAGGTATCTCTTCGCCCCCCACCACCGGCCCCATCCTGAGCCTTATCACCTGTTGGATATTAGTAGAATCTTAGGAACTTCTTTATCTACTGAGGTCTCCAATATGGTGTGGACAGCACGTCAACTGCGCTCCTTCCACATCGAAACTTTCTATCGCTTCTTCCCAACAGTATCCTCTCACTATGCACCGTTCTTATTCAGCACGCCTAACGCGTTTGGCCCCACTATCGTCTCTCGTTCTGATCTCCAGACTGCCTCTTCGAAGCTGCGAGCCCTGAACTCTGTTATGAAGGCGTTAATCTCTCGCTTGAGAGAGACGCTGCAGCACTACTCTGATGACTTAGCTACTTATGATGAGGTTCAAGCTATCACTCAAGAAGGAGAACTAGCGTTGATGAGCAAAATTGAAGTACGACGGGAGAGAACTAATTCACTTCTTCTCTGGGGACTATCAAGTCATGATAGACAGTCCGAACCCTTTGATTTGTGAATTACACGGCACACGATATTGCCCGTTGGCCCAAGTGCCGTGTTAAGAGTAGGAGCCCTTACGCTTACGCCCTATCTGTTTCTTATTCTTAGGCAATTGAGCGATCGATACTCCAAGTTCAGTTTCTTGCTTGGACTCTTTCTCAGGGTCTTGCATTTCCCGACAGTAAGCTAAAGGGACTCTACGCTACCAAACGTCAGAATATGCAAAGAGCTGCCCAAAGCTTTCGATCCTACTGGGATTTGACGGGAAGCTTCAAAGGTGCCCTTCTTACTTCGTATGTATCTTTTTCACTCGTTGGCTCAGTTCTCCCAGAATTCAAAACATGTTATGCACTTCAATGCTTTGTAGCATGGACCCCATCTCTGCGAATATCGTGGGAAGTTCTGACCCAGAGTTCACACCTCTCCAAACCTGGCCTGCCACCTCTCCTTGTTCCCCTCTCTATTGCAGGAGAGGAATCTCTACTTATCATAGAGCACCTTCTCTTGGAGGGAGGGCTGGCAAGAGAGGATCTATCGTTACTCCCTCTCCATCAACTCAGTGACATCTCCACGATTCTTAACCCCGACCCTACAACGACCCAGCGGCTTCGCTCTGTGCTTGACCTCTCGGAGTTATCAAGACTCTCGCTACTGCTGTACACAGTGCTTGATAGTTTCGCCCTCGGCCATGCGGAAAGTTAGTACCACCCTAATCGTCTCGCTTACATTTCCCGAGAGAACTTAGGCATATTGGCTTGCCGCTTGAGACAATAGCGCTTTGTTACCTAATACCAGTTCAGCCTAGTGATTGTTCAATCCATGGGGAGATTGCTCACATATCTTTTTTTCCTTTGACGTCTTTCCAGAGAGAGATGAAAACTTCCCGAAGAAGATCTATCAGGTCGCGAACTCCTTCTCTGCCGCCTTGGAGTTCCCTGATCATATTAAGAGTGCCACGGTAGCCCTGTGGCTCTTAGATTCTGGTATAACAGAGGGACAGACCATGGCAAGGTACAATCTTACTAAACACCAGTTGTACTGATTTCCGTTTCATAATTTCCTGGCGATTTCATCGCTTTGGACATCTGAGTGGCCTTGCTTCTCATGCAAGGGCGAACGTCCACTATTAGTATCTGATCCTTCACCTCATCACCTTCTCTGTGTCTCACTGTCGCCCTTGAGTCACTGCCTATTCGTGTGGCGTTTCCTAAGAACTCACCATCAACATAACGCTATTCTGTTTATCGGCTTGTATGTAGCACCCTCCTGCGTGATCTTAAGGTATCGACAATGGAGCTGCCCATCAAAGTGGCTGCTCTACAGTCATTCACGTACGGCGGTGAATTTAGCACTGCTTTAGAACTGCTTGCAGCGTTGCAGCCGCCATATGAAGACTGGTCCCCAGATTTTGCTCTAATTGCAACCCAGATTCTCCTTCTCAATGTTAGTGGAAGAACCCTCTGCCAAGCCAACGTTCCGGCACTCATAGCCAGTAGCCTCTCCAATGAGCTCTGGTTGACGTTGTCTTCCCTCCTTGCTATTCTTTCTCATTATTTCCTGTCAGATGCCGTCATTTCTACGTCTCACCAGCTCTTCTCCTCTTTTCGAACGGTAGCATGAATGGCAAGCAGCACTCTTCCTACATCGTCAGGTGCCCCACCTACTCTCTGTGGACTTAAATGAGCTTGAAGGTACCTTAAAAAGGGCAGGAGTGGCCCTGGGCTATAGCCGGAGCATTGCAGAGTCCCTACTCCTCCTATGCTTCACATGGGTTTTTATCCGTAGGGAAGGTAAATCATTGCATCTTGACTTAGTGATCTAACTGCCTACACTGTACTAATTCTGATCCGGGGGCTTCTAAGATGCCGCCTACCTTTGTATCCTAACCCTATTCTTGTCGCTTCTTCCAACGTTAGCCAAAGTCGCTCATGTTGTGCGTATGTCGCTCTTAGGTGAAGAGGTGTGGAGTCTGCTGACATCAGCACTAAACCATGTTGAGCAGAGCTGTCTTGAGCGATTTTTACTCTCTCATCAATTTTTTGGAGGCTGGGCATCCCCGTCTTGTCTTCGAGCCGTGGACTTCCTCCTGTCATACTATCTTCAACACCAGCAACTGGAGAAAGCGCTGAGGCTAGATCAGGCCCACAGGTAGGGAACAATCTTATGTACTTTGTCAAATAGGGTTCGTTTTGTTACAGCCAGTCGTGCTCACGAGATGGATGGCGGAGGGCAACGGAATGGTTCAAATGGAAGAATATGATGCTAATGTTACCACGTTGCAGGGATATTCTTCGTGCTCAGGCACCTTCGGCTAATCTGGCAACCCTTCAAGTGCGAACCGCCTTAACTCGTGCATTTGTAGAATCATTACCTGGGATTTGCCAGGTCAGTCTCAGTCAAAGCTTTGCTGCAAGTCTAGTTCCGTGTCGTCATGAGCCGAAATAGCCTCTTTAAGCGTTGTAACTCCTGCAAGAGCTCTAATACAGCTGATGCAGAAGAAAATGCTGGAGCGATGGGGAGAAGGGAGAGCACAAAGCTTTATCGAAGAGATTGTCCATGCGCCTTTGGTCCCTGTACTTCCATTCCAACATATAGCAGATGCAACTGAAAGGCAAGCACCTACCGCTTCATTCCTGAATGATAGCTTGCGCTCTGAGGTGAGTTAAATCAGGGTTAGAAGAGAAAACTCACAAGACGTTGCACCTACCAATAATAAGAGCATGGAGGGGTCAGGATAATCATAACCTAAAGGCAGACGAGATGTTGAAAAGAATACTACACCCAGAAGAGAGTAACTAAGATCCTTTGCCTAAGGCGATGGAAGAAGAGGAAGTGGGAGATATACCGGCAGTCCCAGGCATGACCCCGCTGAGGAGAGCGCTTGCTGCTGAGGTGAGAACTCTGTTGTTGCTGGTAGAAGCTTTTTAAAGCTTAGCAACACTCAACATAAACTCGCCTTGCAATCGCTTACCCGAACAGATGGTGTCCCCGGTAGAGTTCTCAGGGCGATCCCCCTACCCAGTCAGGGTAACCCGAACTCAAGGACGTACCTTCCAATCGCCTTCTCCTCTGGCTAGAGTGCCAATGCACTCAACTCAGCAGACTCCAGGTCTGTCGCTGCGGACACATGCACCTGGGCCAAACGAGGATGGCCTCGATGCCTTCAAAGGCCAAGACTTTGCCCAAGATCAACCATTAAGGAACGAACACATCATTCTTGGCCGTCCACCATTGTCCAATAGGAGGCCGAGAGGATCACCCGTGGAGATGACTCAGGATCCTCCACAGCAAGCAAGTAAGGGTTCATCTTGGCACTGGGTCATGTCCCCCATTGTCCCCCGTACGTAGCGTCTAAGTACATGATACCCTCTATCTTGCTGCATTCCGAACAGCTGTGTCCCCTGGTGCTTCACCCTCCCATCCCGTATCATTGTTCCCAAAGGGATCCTCAGTTAGCCCGGTCCCAAGCAATCTTACAAATCAAGGTCAGCGGTCCCGTTGGTCGATAACGAAATGAGACGACTCCCACTTGACAGTCCTAGTCTGCATGCAACGCTTAACCCCCTCTACCTCAGATGAACCAGACCTTACCGGGCGGCGGCAACCTTCCCGACTTGATCGAAGAATTGGCCTTCGGACGCCGCCTGCGAACCGGCCGCCCTACGCTCTAGCGTCACCCAGTGAAGCATTCTCCAAGTACTCGTATTTGAAAGGTACTGGCTATCACAATGGTGCCATACCTCTGGTTAACATACGTCCGGTTGGCCGATGAAAAGCCCCTCCTTACTTCTAAACATTCTCGTCCACCATCTTTTCTAGTTCTACTCTCCAGCATAAAGGCCCCTAATCATGTGCTTCTGGTCTACAGAGGAACAACTCAGTGCCTCAAGCAAGGTAAAGGACGCATTTGGCAAGGCTGGCACTTCGGCTTCTCAGGACATTTCGTCCGTACCTATGGTAAGCAAGCACCTTTCACCTGATCGGAAGAAGTGGTCCGCACAGAACAGATAGGGACTTCAAGAGAGTGTGAAGCGCCTCCTAAGCTGACCACTTTTTGTAAAGGATTCTGCCTTTGGTGGCAATGGTCCATCAGGGAAAATGTCTGCAGGACTCCACGATGAGAACAAGGAAGGCGCTGTGGGAAAGAAGGAACTTTCAAGAAGTGGAGGCCTCTTCAATTTCATGTCTCCTCCACAGGCAGCAAGAAACCCAAAGACTTTGAAGACCAAAGGGCCCGAAATCAGGCTCAGAACTCCTGGGGGATAGTGATTTGTCAATGCTTTTACCTAATTTATTTGAGAGAGGTGTCAGGTTATAACCACCGACCTCAGTCCTTGTTAACTCGCAGGTCGTTGAAGGTCGACCTGGCTTCGTCATACTGAGTACTAGAAGGTTAACAAACCTATGCCGGGGCTTCTGCGGCCTTGAGGCAAACAATAAAAGAAACGGTGCGGTCCCGACACTCTATGTATAACGTCAATGTCCGATGATGTAGGTGCGCCACCAAACCCGTGCCTCTCCCTTTGGTCGTAATGGGAAAACGCCTACTAAGCTTCTTATTCTCCACCTGCCCTTGAACATGGCTTGTTCCCGCCTGCATTCTTTCCCTTTAGTGTGCAGAATGGCTACTAGCGCTTCACTTGAACGTCCCGGGTCCTCCCACGGCATAAGCCGGACTTGTCGTCTTTGCCTCCAGTAGACGACTGGATGTTAGCTCTTGTCTCTGCATCAGTGAATTCTGTTCCTGCCAATCTGCATAGTACTCCGACTTGCATCGTCCAATGAAGGGGAACAACTTAACACAAGTCGTGATCCTCGCCCGCAATAACACTTGTTTCCCATTCTCCTTACGGCGCCAGAGTCTTTCGCATCCAAAGCTTGACTGTTTTGTCGGCACTGGTTGTAACAAAAACAGGGAGCAAGGGATGCCATTTTGCTTGCAGCAACTTATCACTATGTCCTTTGTAGGTGGCGACGATTCGCTCCTGAGGCGGCAAAGAGGAGTACACAGAAGACACGATCGCACAGCCATCAAAAGACCCTAGGTAGACGAAGTTAGATTGACTCAATCGGCAGACGCTCACTTATCGTTGGGCGGAAGAGTTGCAGGCCGAACTGCCAGATAAGCTATGGAAGGCTGAAATATTAAGGAGCTACAACGTACGAGGACAAAAGAAGACGGACTGACAACCCTTTTTACCTGAAAGTAGCCACTTTCCGTCAGGCGAAAAGTCGACAGACCTGCACTCATCGGAATGCGGGCCCAGCTCAAACAGCATTCGGCCTTGTGTGATGTCCCATAGTTTGAAGGAGTTATCGGCATGACCAGTGGCGACAATAGACTCTGAGATGGATGCGGAGATTGCATTAGACCAATGGTGAAAGACTATCAAATGAGACAGAAGGTTGTGGGGAGTGATGTGGGCAGATCATAAATCAGAAGGAACACCAGTGCCTGAGAAGTATGTTGCTCAGAATATGCTTAGATACACCTACGATTCGTCCTAGAGACGGCCACAGCTTGGATTGTGCTGCTGCTTCCGTAGAGAATGCGCTCGCAGCAGCCACTTCGTACATCCCAAAGGCGCAAAGTCTTGTCCCCGCCTCCAGAGATCACCTACCCATTTAACAAGGGAAGGGAGTCACATTATGGTAAGACAGACGCCGGAAACGACTTCGAATAGTCTATAAAAATCTCTGCTTCGGTGATACAAAGGAGTAAGGTACAGGCAGATATTTCGGCTGTAAGAAAAGAAGTACAGGATGCGACTGAAGACCAACTGACTGCGAAATGAAGGGTCAACCCTCCGACATGCTCAAGTGTACAATGCAAAGACCTCTCACCTGCTGGCCACTTTCCAGTGCACACAAATCGTAGACCACGTCAGAGTGGCCGCGGAGAGTAAGAGTCGGGACTTGAGCTGTCCGCGAGAGATCCCAGACACGGCACGCATTGTCTCCTGGAAACACAAGGACAACAACAGAACCTTAGTATATTTGGGGCTGTTGCTTCGAGAGCTGCAGGCACTGTAGACCATCTGACGTATAAGTGGCATCTCCTAACTTGCTGATGGTAA
>FLMG01002136.1:27468-41424 GCA_900088475.1 Hyphochytrium catenoides | reverse complement strand
TCCTCCTGAGAAAAGTACAGGATCACTTCCCCTAGGTGAGAATGATAGACAGCGGACGGTTCCATTATGTCCTTGCAGTTTGACATCTAGACCTTCTTCTGACGACACTGTTGGCACCTTTAAGAAGGAAGACATCCCATGCACTAACCGGATAACCTTTATAGATTTATCATTTGAGCCTGTACGAAGCGAGACAAGGGATAGAGACAAAGAGAGTTCAACTGAGAACCCGACACATTTCTTCAAGGCTATCCAGGACCCATCAGGTACAAAAAAAGACGGCGGACTCGCAGATAGGATGGGCGGCTGAGGGGTGCACATGGGATATCCGCACTCGCGTATGTGAGTCTTCACTAACTCCTTACCCGTCGCAAGTAAGCTGGAATCGGAGTTCCACGCCACGCAATAGACCGACCCAAGGTGATGGTTTGGGCGTTCATAGCCGATAGGAAGAGGAGAGAGAAATCCAGGACCCAATGTTTCCCTGCTTAGAAAAGCTGAGGACTTGCTGGCGCCTTTTTCACTCTGAGGGAAAGTCTCACTAACAGAGCAGATTCGAAGAGACTTTGCGTTCGTTCCAACAGCCAGCCATTTACCAGCGGGATCAAACGCTACAGCTCGAATAGGCTAGGAGAAGAGCATGTTAGAGGTAAATTGAGAGGTAAGGGTTAGGTCAAACAGCGAACGAAAAGCAGTCCCCTTAAAGAGGGTATTCTACATATTTCCCTTATTGGGGGCATCTTATTCATATCTTGTACCTGATCTTCGGTATCCTGGGCCACAGGAAGATACTCTTGAAAATGCTTGGCATGTAGGTGCTCGTATTGCAGAAAAGAAGCCGGATTTCTACCTGTTGGGGAAGATGTTTCCGAATGCATTGCTGGGTCTTCCTCTGTTTCTTTAGGTTCAATCAGGTCTATTCCCTCTGTACGTGCGGACGTAAGCTGGAGATCCTCCGCTATGCGTTGGGGTTCCCTATTGCCGGAGAACGCCTTAATATGGGTGCCTGTCCCCTTCACCCTCACTGAGTCAGGTTGAAGGAAAGGGCTCCGCGTCTCTTTGCTCACTGCCTGGTTTAGTGACCTGGCGGGCATGCTGCTTAAAGAAGTGTCCCCGCCGTCAGGAGTGTACTGCGACTGCCATGCCACTTTTGGGGAGCTACTCTTCTGGAGTAACGGGTAAACTCCAGAAGTTTGGTCCGCTGTGACATGGGAAAGATTGTGGTTAGAAAGGATGAAATACAGTGGACCCACGAGACGCTGGCAATTGAGGCTAACATATTTCTGAACGAGTGCTCACCCGAGGCCAACGGTTGCACGGATGGGATCCTTTCAGAACCAGAATCCTTGAAGTTTAAGCTCCCATCTGCAAGGCCCTTTCTACCCCCGGCTTTTGGTATGGCGTGATCTGTTGTAGAAATCTTCATCTCGTCTTCGTTAGAAGGAGGTTGGACAGCAGCCACTGGGTGATCCTTCTTTCTAGTAGTGCCGGAACCCTGATTAATTAGCTGCGTAGCTCTCTGATTCGAGTGAAGCGCTGTCTCTGGTGGAGGCTTTGGTTGGATTCTCTTCCGTATCGGTACTCTTTCCCTTTCCTCGAACCCATTGCCTCCTTCCTTTTGGTTGTTCTGGTCTTCCTCATTTCGTTGGGAAACAGAAAGATCTCCGAAGGAAGAAACTGGGAAGATTGGCGCAGCTGAAGCTGAAGCACTGCTGAACTCTTTCGTTGTCTCCTGCTCATGGGTAGTCTGTATCTCTTGCCCCATTTCACTTGTGGTACTTCGTGGAAGTATAGCACCATATGTGGCTGATTCTTGCTTCGCACTTCCTTCTCCACCCTCATTATATTGTCCATCTGCCGAACATAGAGGTCTGAAGCCATTGTCGTCCTGGGGACCCCTTCCTCCTACGCCTGGATCCTTCAAACTCTCTTGACTAGGTGTAAGTACTGTTGAGGAAGAAACTCTATGGCCCTGACCATAAGGAACAAGACATCGCAGGGAAACGTTAGCAGAAATTTATGTGATAGGGAAAGAATGATTCTTTTGGCGAAGGAAGAGGAGAAGGTCCTTTGGGCAAGATTATGGCCTCACTTTAAAGTCTGAAGGCAGTGGTATGATGGAGAGGTCGACCCATAAATTTTCGTTCTTCGGTCGAACCTAGTCACCCAGGGTGAGGTAAGGCAAGGATGAAGAAATTTGTGAGACATTAAGGCTAATATCCTCAAGAGAACGTGAGACATTAAGGCTAATAGCCTCAAGAGAACGTATCAGGGTGTGACAATCAGGGAAAGGGTTGATGGACGAAAAGATTAGGGACATTGAAAGGCAGCACCAATCTACGAAAAGGCTCTACTTACAGATTCAGCTCTAAGCATGAGTGGAGTCCGCTCATCTTCCTGGATAATATATCCAACCAGGTTATCGGAGAGAATGGATATCTCGAGAGATGACTCTTGTGACAAGCTCTTTGTGATCTCAAAACGCTGCAGCTGAAGGACAGACCATGAAGGAGGATGGCGTTATTAGAAATTTGAGGTTACTAGAAGCTGAGGACTGGGATGCAAGAGATAGAAGGCACTGAAGCTCTGGATCGTAGTAGGCGAGAGTCTATTTAGGTGGGCAGGACATGAGAACGTCAAGTACCTTCTCTTGGATGGCGATCGACAGCAGACTGCATAACTGCTCTGCTGGGATGGTTGGCCTCGGTGCATTTCCTACAAAGCCCAGAGCCTGAACAAATGAATGAGCCGCAGGTGTTCGCAGCTTTTGGTTTGACTCTTGGTATCGAGTAGCCTTGTACCTGCTGCAGATGCGGCTTCAGAGCTTCAAAGCACTGCACCCGGCCCGAAAGTGGGCTCCAATGCGCATAATCCGGGTCCTTTTGCAGCTGCGAGAGGCTCATAAGATAGCAAAGGCGATGGAATTCCCTTTCATCCTTTACACATAGTCTTAAGATCTCCAGAGCTTGCATAAGCTCTACCTCATCCAGCGATTCTCCCTACATAAGGAGATGAGTTCTGCCCTGGACGAGAAGTACATCGCTTCGTGCGCTTACTTTGCAGTGAAGGTTGAGCTGCTCCAGGTACATCTGTCTTCTGATTTGATAGAGGACCTGCCGAAGGTGCTTTCAGAACAAGGAGCCTTGCAGCTGGAGAGCCACGTCCTCACCTCATCATAGGCATTACCGGCACCACGAAGGGGCTCCAGCTCGGAAATGAGAGTATCCCACTTGCCATCCAATACGAGATCCCGATAGAACTCTATCGTCTCATTCTCATAGTCTTCTACAGTCATCCGTGTCTCTTTTTCAAGACTCCGCATTGCCTCATGATGGCCACGGCTCTTTAGGTACTTCTGATGGCAGGATGCTTTGGTCAGGACGAAGAGAGAATACAAGAGTGACATCGATAGCCCACCAGGATAAGGAGAACCACCTCGGTGTCATGGACTTGAACCGCGATTCTGCGAGCCATCTTCCCAGCATGCAACTCTTCCTGAATGTTGCACGCCAAGGTACTTTTATAGCTATCAGCGACAGTAAAGCTCGCCCTTGAGCCATGTAGGATGCAGCAAAGTAGATGGCATGCCGGGTACCACCAGGCCTCTTAAGTCTCCGATACCATCGGAGACACGCCTATCTTTTTTGAGTCAAATAGACTGATGGGGTTAAGGGTCAACCAACTGGGCGCTGGTAGAGATGCGGTTGGGCTTGAAGGCCATGAGACCATCGCCCAGCCCAGGAGAAGAGGTCTACGAGCCTTTAAGGGGACCGGAGCATTTGAGCTCTGATGCATCACTCAGGTCTCGTGGTGGCGACAGAGTTCTTTTCCTTGGCATGTCGTTTCATTCTGGCGTCGGTCGTCCTTATCAACACTCCACCTGACACGATAACTAGCACATTGATTTTCTGGGAAACAGTACACCTCTCTTGCTACACAACGCTGTCTTCGTAACCGAGAACAGAAAATAATCACACCATCAATGATTATCAATCATTGACAACAAGGTTAGTTCTCGGTACATTGGTAGATTGAGCCATCACCAGTTCTCGAAAAGGCACACTTCACACTGCGTTTTACCTTTGGAGGGGTAAGAGTAATCTGTCCTCAACGCAGACCTCGATATCGTCTCCGCATCGCATCTCGTCTGAGAAGGAGAACTAAGTGTCGATGGGTCAGAGCGACCCACCATCTCGTGTGTCGTCTTGTTTAAGAAACACTGAGAATGATGGCACAACGTAACGAAGATGTCAGCTATGAGCCTATTCATGGTCTGGAGATCATCGCTGGTGAGTAGGCTGATAAGGACCTCATAGTTAAGCTAAATAGATACGAGGGGTGGGGCGCTAACAAAGGACGCGACTCTTTCAGATGTCCCGGGAGAGAAGGTGACATGTGAGAAGAACAAAGAGTACTTGATGGAGGTCAGGCTCAAGAGGCTTGAGCATGTGGCGCAGGAGCTTGAGGCAACAATAAATCGCTACAGAGTGAGTCCGTCTCTTGAATATACATCTAGAGCTGAATGACGATTCGAAAGGCGCACCTTACAACCTAACTTAATACAGATATTAAGAGCACTCAAGAAAGGTGACGCAAGGTATCGCAACTCAAACAACTATGAATTGATGCTTAGAGAAGCGGGTGAGTATACCAGATGATGCAAAATATCCTGTGGTCTAGCGACCTTTGACTGCTTGTCCGCACACGTCCCTACCCTAGAAAGCATACTGCATCTAGGGAACATCAGAGCAATCCAAGGACAGATATATGCCTCCGGTAGGTATAGCAATCTTCCCATAGACCGTCAAGTGGTTGCTTAGGGTCCCCAACCACTTTTACCAAAACGACAGAGGACTCTATCCATGCAGAAGGCAACAAGTCACGAAGAGCCAACAGCCGGGATCAAGCTAGACAGTTTCTGGCACTTGCGGAAGGGATTTATGAGGTCTTTAGGTTCAGCAATAGCATGTATGGATGACATGGATGTCTAAGTTGTGTTGATCGCTGTTGTTGCTTGCCAGAACAATGCTCTCAGGAGCCACAGCAAGAAAGAATGCTGCAAGGGCCTTGGCGACATCTGGCTTGCAAGATGCAAACTAGCCAACAGCAGAGATCCTACGTCAGACTCTAATGAAGCTACTGGACCTATATTGGAATGGGCGGAGAAAGCTCTAGACTTCTATCGAAGGGCTCGACACAGTGCCGGTGAACAGAAGATGGTAGCGTGGCTATCCAAGCAATTGCATCCTTTACTTGCTCGTATTCAAGGTACCACTGCTTCGTAGGAACTAATTTTACCATCATTTCGAGAGGCAAACCAAGCCAGGGCAGTAGTAGCGGGAGACATTGCAACCTCAAGGGTGCGTCCGTTTTTCCGGTTTACGCCACGTGATTGAAGAACCACTATAACCTGGACTCATACTCTTTCATGTAGAGTATGACGGAGCATGAAAACGAAGATTATCGACGCCTATTGCGCGCATTTGAGGAAGTGAGTCAGACAGATCCTCATGGAGGGCAGTCTCTCCTCGCCTCATCATATTCAGCACTGGCAAAGGCTATGTCCACGACCACGAAGCCTCTCATCGAATCTGATCTTGACGAGCTCTCGTTGCAGGTATGTGAATTATTGGGCGTGACAAGTCATGTCCTACAAGGGAGATACTGACTATCAGCTCTGGCAGCTTGGTCCCTCAATGACTTTCCCTCAGCTATGGCGGTGGTGGACTCAGAAAGGAATAATGTGAAGACTGAAGACGCAGACATTGAAAGGATTCCTACCATAGTTCTCGTACAAAGATCTCGTAATAAGGCCTTACAAAGAGAGTCAGTCGGGCGTTACATACACAGAATCTTTATAAATCAGTAACTACAGAATCCTTGAAGGATTAGATCTTTACTAGTCTGATTTTTGTTTGATATGGGCGTTTCAGAAGTTGCAATAAAGCTCTATCCACAAGCTCTAAAAGAGCCGTCTGCAGACTAAACACCAGCCTTCTTGCCTTCACCGTCTATGCTGGCAGACGAATCCTCATTGGCTATGCGGCTAATCTACATTTCACAGAGCCCAACATCATCCTTTCTTGTGAGCTTTATTGCCATTGCTGCTGTGGCCACCAAATCCGGCCGTGACTTCAGGATATAAGAATTGTGGAGTTATTCTAATTAGCACACATAAAAGTCAGCAGGATGAGTTCAGAGCACGAAGGTTCGATACTTGTCAACGATACCACAATAAAAGAGTGAGTGGACTAGCAGTTGACTGATCTCTAGGACTCTAATAATGCCATGCACAATGTAGGCTGCTTCACGAGGCGAACAAGGAGGCACAAGACCAGAAGCAGCTAAAGAAGCCTAAGCCAAAGCCCCATCAGAAGTGTCACCTCACTGGTATGTCGGCACAAGCGATGGAAATGCCCCTTGCTCTGAATTAACATCTCGACTAGGAATTCTCGTGGATCTTCCGGGAACCCAGAAGCCAAGAAAAACGTCCACGGCTGAGCAATACGCATATACTGAGGACATGCAGGCACTGGTGTCAGAAATAGACCCAATTCATCATCGGAAGCGTGATAAGCACTCTGAGTATGTAGAAGCTCGAGCAAGGTTTGCAAAGCTTCATCATGTGTCCTGAGAGCATGCGAGTTATCTCAGCACCATTATCTATTACACGCCTTGCGTGCAAGGCAGCTTAGCGTAGGTACACCTAGCAGATGATAATGATTTATACTTCTTTGGCTAGAAGTAGTACGAGTCAAGGACCGGGCAGTTAGAGATACATCTACAAGTCTTTTTCTTCAGAATAAATATCGTCGGCCTGCACCATCAGCTTTCTCATGGGAGCTGCCAAAAGGCAAGAGACTACTCACTCAGACCATCGGCGCTAGAAATGCAGGTGAATACTGTTCGCCAACAAATCACATATAGAAGAAGAAGTTCTATAATTACATTTGGTTTCCTACTTCTGCCATGCAAATAAGAACTTCCCGATCTGTCGCCAGATGCAGCAATAGTAAGGACGATGATTGTGACTTTGATCGGAACACGGGAAGTTTAAGGTATTAGGCTTTTGGCTCGGAGTTGAGGACTTTACAAAGCATGAGGTCAGGGCCTACTGCACGCCAACACGCTGCGCGGTGGACAAAAAGAAGAGCTAACCAGTTAAGGGCTGTTATTTAGTTCTAGAACTATGTTATCAATTATCAACGATCGTTGTACGAACAAGAGGGATGGAGACTACTAATAGACGGGAGGTAGGGCGCCACCAGTCACATAGCGAACCCATTGGCACATTGTTCAAAAAAGCGAGAGGGCTTCAAACACGAGTCTGGTTCTTTTCCTGTCTCCGAGCCCACGAGACAACAAAGAAATCAAGTTCTGTCAGACGGGAAGACATCACAAGAACCACAGAAGAGAACAACCGCTTCCATGCCTGTGACTAGGAGACGAACCAAGAAAGAGCCCCGGGCAGCAGCGGGTGATGTGTGATGTGATGCTCTTCACTACTCTTTTTTTGGCAGGGCAGAACCTGTCCGTATACTTCTTGTTGCGTGGCCGTTAGCGGTACGCTTTGGTCAGGATATTCTGTTGCTTCTGATGTCCAACCTCCTGTCCAACCTGCTGGTCATGGAGCTGGTCATAGGCACCACCACCCCCTGCATTTCCTGCAACTGCGGTGGGGTTGATGGTCATGCAACCACTTCTGCGTCACAATGGTCGCAACTCTGATCGCCCACTTCCCAATACCTGGTGCCTGGGAGAGGCTACAGACTCCATCCAGGACTACCTGCGCGTAACTGGCCCGCGCGAAGACGTTGTCGAAGATAACTCTGACTTCAGGTTATCGTTGGCCCTCTGGAGCGCCATCATCGGGCCACAGTCGAAACCAGAATGATGGACCTCGTCTTCCAGCTTCTATCGCTGCTCGGCTATGCCTTGTTGGGTCTTCTGCTAAGCGCTGCTGCACTCGCAGGGCTCTACTATTACTACTGCTATCTTCCACATTTCGGTACCCGAACCGACATTACAACGTCCTCCTGCCGCTATGACATGGAGAAGTATGGGCATATTATCAAGTGGGACAAGCATTGCCTCTACATCCATGGCAAGCCCAAGATAATCGTTAGCGGAGAGTTCCACTATTGGCGGGTGCCTGACAGGGATCAGTGGGAGCCTATCCTTCGCAAGTACGCGTCGGCCGGACTTAACTGCATACGCATCTATTTCCACTGGGGCTTTCATTCACCAGGTAAGACCATCGGGTTCTCGCCTACAGAATGCGATATACTTTGCAGCACTTTGCTTGGAGGAGAAAAATGCGGTTGCTGCGTGACATTTGGCCTGCTTTGGTCCAAGTCTCCACCGGCTTTGCTTTTGAGACAACTCTGTGCCGTTATCTTTCCTATTCTTCTAGCCTTGTGCTGTTCTCTTTTTCATTCCTTACGCGAACATAGGAACTACTTGTGTTCCATAAATCTACTTTCACAGCTTCTTTCTGCGCCGGTTCTTCCCACATCTTCCCTAGCCAAATCTTTTAATGATTAGTACCAATCTCTCTGGTCTAACATCCTCTTGAAACAGCTCAAGGAGTTTACCACTTTGATGGCAACCGCGATGTAGAGTACCTCCTCTCTTTATGCGAGGAGATCGGACTCTACGTCCTTGCTGCTCCAGGTGAGGTGCTGCAGGCGAATGTGTTCATTTTATCGGAGACTTGCATTCCTCTAGCAGTTATCTTGTTACATCTCTTCGTCAGCCCGGTCGTCCTCGAAATGATCCTTGCTTGTGCGCGCTCATTAGTCTCTTCTTATTCACTTTTGCTTTGCTCCCTATAAAAGGCCCCTACATCTGTGCTGAAACGCAAGCCGGCGGTATCCCAGTCTGGGTAGTTGCCCAGAGAGACGTGCGGATCCGCCATGCAGTGACACACTTTTTGAGACGATTTGACTCCAAGTATGCTCTTTACTGTGAAGAGTGGTTTAGCCACCTCTTGCCCATCCTGCGAAGACACCAGATCACGGAGAACAATGATGGTGAGCACCATGAAGGTTCATAGCATGAAGTAACGATTTATGAGTACGCTTGGAGGGAAGGAGGAAACACACAGCAGAAGGGTCGACCCTATGTTGAGGAAGACAAAGATAATCAAGGGTGTATTCCGTTCCGTGCTGGAACCACTAAGGACTCTGTATTGACCGCTGCAGGTTGCGTGATCGGGATGCAGATTGAAAACGAGATGTTTGAGCGCTTGGGACCATTGACAGTGGGGATTCACGATGATATGAGAGTATTGGCCAAGTCTGCAAGAGACCTCATGATGACGGTACGACCCCTAGACCCCGCCCATCATTCTATACGCTACAATATTGTACAGTCCTGTGCATTCTGCTTCCGAACCCAATCTCCTGTATCCCAGCCTCTACACAATACAGTCAACTTATCTCTCTTGGTAGATGCCGCAGTAACTTGTCTAATTGCTGTAGAGCTATGTTCTCTGCCTCATATCTCGATAGTCCTTCTGCATTGGGATGATAACGGACCGGTTGTCTTGGGCTTATCTTCCTTCTAGGTTCCCTTCTTTACCAACGACGCTTTTGAAGGCGGTTCGTGGTTGGTTAAGAAAGATGACGCCACCGTCTGGGGAAAGAAAGTCTTTGGGCTGGATCTCTTTGGATTCGACAAGTACGTTGTGTTTGTGCCTGCCTCTGCCCCCTCCAGTCAGTTCAAGAAGCCCAAAAAACTGAAATATGAAGACTGGGGCGATTGGGACACGAAGGATGTCGTGCAGTCCTTAGATGGAATGGAGCAGACTGTCCGAGGGTTTGGATTCTCCGCCGCAGAGGTAAAGCAGAGCCCTTAGGGCTTTCGTTCTGATGGGCCTTAAAATCTGGCTTCTGACGATACCATCTCTCTTGATCCCTTTCCTTCTCATAACGCTTCTTCATTTTGCGCCTTCAGACTCCTATCTTCATCGCGGAATTGCAGGGTGGTTGGTTCAACCACTATAAATTGCAGCACACATACGATCACATCTACAGATTTTATGGGGAGAACTATACACGCACTATCTTTGATACCGTCGTCGCGCAAGGCTGCACTGTCATGAACTATTATATGTTCTTTGGAGGGACTAACTGGGGCACCCTAGGTAAAACGGGCGGCAAACGGATGTCACCAAGGCTGGGTGATAAGAGAGGATGACCAAATGCAGATAGAAACGCCGAAAGCACATAGAAAACGGTTTTGATGAAGGCCAAGGCCAAGGCCATGGCCCATCAAGCGCCAGTTGAGGCGGTGATATATGGAAGAACTTGCCTGCCTTAGATTTCTTACCTCCTAGCTGACCCTTCCCCATCCTTGCCTTCTTCAGGTGATCCGGATGTGTATACTTCCTACGACTACAGTGCCTGCCTCAGGGAATACGGCTTTGTTTCCGGTAGATTGCGGAAACTTCGGCTGGGTGCTTTGTTCGCCCGCTCCTTCTCAGAGCATTTATCGAGGACAGATCTCAGTCAGTCTCAAGATGTGCTGTGCAATGATGAAGGTGTGGTCAATCGCCAGAGACAATCGGTGACAGGAGCCCGCTTCGTTTTTCTCAGAAACTTTAACGTTCAGAGGAAGACAAACTTCACCCTACGAGTAAAGCTTCCCAGCGACGACAGAAAGGCAGAACGTGTAGAGCTGGAGATTCCCGCCCACCTACCTTATAAACAAGCTTTTATAGCTTTAGGTAACTACAAGCCTGTATCAGGACCGAAGCTTCTCTTCTCATCAACTCCCATTCACGTAAGGACCATGCTTCGAGTGAAGGAGGTCAATGGAATGGAAAGAGAAAGAGAACTTTGGGTGGTTCAGAGTGATGATGAGATATTGGGCAGCATGGTCTTCCTAGACCCTGCAATCGCTGTGGCAGGGAACCTCTTGGCTAAAGTGGAGAAGAAGGAAGAAGCTGGAGCCACTATCGTCTCCTTTGCCCGCTCTACTGGTTGGGCTGTCATTTCTTCGCCTTCAGCAGGAAACCTGTATATCTTGGCTCTGGACAAATCTCAACTCTATACACTGTCGGCTGTTGCCAGTCCTGAGGCACACGTGGACGATGAGCACTTTTCACTTTCTTGGGGTCCTTACGCCGCTCTCTGGCTGAGCCCTGAAAGTGTACAAGTGGATTATAGGGAAGATGAGAGGGACGTCTTTCTTCTTTCAGCAGCTCATCTTGTCCATTACGATCCTGAAACCTGGATGGCGTCATCGGACACCTTTCCTGCCGCTCTTGTCCATCACCAGCATCTGCCGAAAAGATCTCCTCCGGTACTGCATTTGAAAGATGAAAGCATGAGAGCGGAGTTCAGTAAGTGGGAAGTCCGGCAGCCAAATTGGTCAGAATATCGCTTTGTCCCATTGGCCTCCTCCCTCTCTATTTCTCCAAAAGTTATGAACTTCTCTCCCAAAGAGACAGCGCTTGATCTCTGCTTTACCTCCGGACATATTATATATAAGTGCGATCTGGTCCTGCAGTCTTCTCAGGCACAGTTTTGGGAGAAACTCGAACCCAAGTCACTTATCCTGAGGATCAATGCGAGACATCGGGCCACCGTTATCGTCAATGGTCAGATAGTTGGGGGTCACTTGACCTATTCGCACCAACTATTAAGGCCGGGAGGAAAGATGGGCCCTGACGTAAGCTTCTTGGGCTCACAAGAGTAAGTGCTCGCTCTTGGGCTCCATGGACTTTTGAGGATTTGACTGCATCAATCCCCCGTCATACCTTCTACGTTACTGACAGATCCATCGTTGGCCTCTTCTACCCTCATAGGTATGATATCTCTCCCTACATTAAGTATGGAACATCTATTACTTCTACAGTGGCCGCTCAGCAGATACTCATATTGGCGGAGAACTTCGGATTGAATCGCCAAGTCTTCATCCTTGATGATGCCCGAAGTCCTCGTGGGCTACTGAAGGCCTCACTGAGGTAAGCAAGTGCGAGATACTCAAGCGGGAGAAAAGAGTAAAACGAAGGGGGGCAAGCAAAAAGACTACTTTCGCTGCTTCTGTTTTAAACAAGCCCCTGGCCAACTTTAAAGTCCGAGAAACATGTATAGTGTTGAGATAGCTGGGACTGGTAGTAATGGCCAAAGCTCATCAAGCTGGTTGACCTGGGTCTGACTTATATTATAATGTTTGTAGGTCAAATTCTATTGCCAAGATAGGCAACGCTTCGTGGTGGGTGGCCGGTGTAGACGTCAGACAACTGCCGAATGCGTACTGCTCCTCCGGGCTCCCTGATGAAGACTCAAACCAGGGATGGACTCTCTTGGACCCAGTTGCTGATGAACTACCAGTTAGCCGCTGCCATGGACTTCAGTGGTTCCGCTCCTCTTTTTCTCTTCCAGAAACTTCCGAGATTGAATTACCCCTACGGCTTAGGCTCCGTGGCTCTCCAACAGCCTTTGTCTGGATCAACGGCATCTTGATGGCGCGATACTATGGAAATGGGGACGGTCCCCAACGCGATTTTGTCGTCTGTGCCCCACTGAAGGCAGGCGCCAACGATGTGAAAATCTTGGCATACACCTGGGATGATGGGTACTTAGACGTTAGCATCAGGCCTTGGCTTGTTGAAGCCGATGGAGGCGACTGGTCGGGCAATTTGTTGTCGGAGGAGGCAAAGAGCCACGGCATTCCTTTCTGGACGGCCAAGGTGAACGTTAACCTGTAAACCTTGATATCTCTAGCTATTCACATCTAAAGCTGCAATATAGGGTTCTTTAAATTAGGGGTACCTGAGTGAGTCGGGAAGGAGAAGGGGCATACGCACAGGAAAGTAAACGTAGGAAAAGCAAAGCGAGGGGATGGTAGAGACCCAAAGGCTTTATAGGGTTAGACTGATAAATTATGCCAAATATAGAGTCATAACGGTTTCGATTCGACTTCCTACCATGCTCGACCCTCGGGACCTGATCGGTCCACTGTATAATGCTATATCTCTAAGCTCTTATATCCATAGTCAGTGCTGGACGATGTCTGCCTCACTCTTGAGGCAGCTACTCCTACCGTAAAGCTTTGAGAAGGTTCAGCTTGTCAGTTAAAAGGCTGTGACACCGCTGCAAGGATGTATGCTGTCCTTCTCTCACGTGACCGAAGACAGTGTGCCGGAATCCACGACTTTCCTGTGGTGCCATCAAAACCGAGTTAAGGACAGGCAAGGGTATGCGATAGTGGGAGGTTGAAAGAGTGATAGCTCTTGGAGATAAGCTTAAGAGATGAACGGCGGGAGAAGTAGAGCTCGTTTCCAACGAATGGTAGCAATGGAAGATAAATACCACTTCCTAGGAGTACAGTACCAACACAATCTGTAAGCAGGCTGCTTCAGCCACAAGGCAGATGGTCCTCGAACGTAACTCTAAGAAAGCCAGTAACAACCATCAAAGAGTAAAAGATGTCTTCTTACTTCACTGGCGAACTTCTCCAATAGGGCTTCTTCCGAAGCATAGCCTCCTAAAGTGTCCGTAATTTTGCTGGCATGTTCTGTCTCCTTCTCCAAGGTTTTTTGCACCTCCGACAGGGACTGAATGAGCCTCCCTACTGAGTCGCGAAATTCACCCATAGCCGTCTGTACGTTGAGTTCGACAAGGGCCCAGCGGACCCATGTTGAGGCACCCAAGACGGAACAACAGGGTACAAAGAGATTGCATGAGTGAACTTATGCGAGCAGCTCGGGAGACTACTAAGAGTGCAAGTACAGAGGTTTCTAATCTGCCACAAACGTAGAACAGAACTGTGTGCTGAGGTCTAGCTGCGACGTACCAGAATAGGATCTTCGTTCGGCAGGGCACCTTTCTTTTTCTCTTTTCTCTTCTGTTTTGGGAAAAGTTTGGCGATAGCCGACAGGCACAGAACCAGCCACTGTCCCGGCTGATAAAGGAAACAGCTAAGGAGCTCCAACGTAAAAGGTGA
>FLMG01002136.1:0-27421 GCA_900088475.1 Hyphochytrium catenoides | reverse complement strand
AGCGCTCAGAGTTGTAGAACCGAGGCCCAGAATAAGAGAGAAACAGGTGTCTTCGTGCGAGGAAGAGGTCCTCGTTGCGGAAAGAACGAAATAATCTCGGTATTGAATGGTGTTCTCTAAGCTACAAAGATGTTCATCTCGAGGTGCGCACTTACTTCTTCTGACATTGTAGCCTCAAAGTGAAGACTAGAAGTGATATATGTTCTTAAACTATCCATTCCCCTTCCAATAGAAGCCTGGGACAACGTTATCAAGAAGAGGCCAGGAAGGTAGGTTGCGGTTAGGTATAGGATTAGTCTTGACCCCGTATGAGAGGCGTAATCGAGACCGCGTGACAAATTCTCCATACCAGAGATGCTGAAAAGTTGGGCCATTGTTCCTTGGAGCCTTCTGCGGCCTGCAGTAGCAATGACGTAGTTTTAGAAGGAGGCCGAAGCACCCTGAACTTCGCAGGTAAGGACAGCCGACAGTTTTGGAGCGGAATGAAAACAAGGATGGAGATTTCCCACTCAAGGGACAGTAAAGGATATCATGACGGCTATAAGTACCGAGGCAACAGTTATTTGACGAGAAGGCCCCTCACATGCAACGCCTGTTCAGCTGCCTTGAAAGCGTGCAGCCCAATCTCCCAGCATTGGCTTCGAATCAGCCCTTCTTCATGCTCAGCGCTACCTCTATCCAATAGACCCAGTCGTGTCAGTTCGTCTTCCAATTGTGCCAGGCGAGACGATACTTGGCGCTACAGAAGGATAGGACAATCATGAATTGGAAGTTAGAAGAATGATGTGTGAGCAAGAAATCAGGAGGTCGAAACAGGGTGATCTTACGGTATTCTTCTCCAGTACCCAAAGCAACAGTTGGGGAACATTTACCCGCAGCCTGATCCAGTTGAGGGCCATCTCTCGGTCCACTGTGCGGTCATGATTGACCTGTTTAGTTCGGCGCAAGAAGAGGAAAAAGGGTAAGATTCAGTGGTGTGGGTTGGAGTCAGTGAAGCGTCAGATGAAAGCCGGGGGAAGGCCTTGGCAATTCCATAGGGTTGAACTTACTATTGGTCCCCCATCCTTCATACAAAGGAAGCCGGTAGGGTCTGAGGAAGAAAAGGGATAGGACCAGGACACTCTCACGTTGCGGTCATAGTTGGCAGACAGGCGAGCTAGGGTGTCCTCAGTATACAAGAGAAGATCCGACGATTCTCCTATCAACAAGGGACAAGGTTGTGCATTAGCATGGGACTATTAGATCTGTTCAGTTAAACATAAGGATGAGTAACGTGGGTAACCGAGGCACAACTATCAGTGACCCGGACATTTACATAAGTACGAACTAGCAAAGAGAACATTCCGAGCGACCCAACTCCTCCTTGTCAGTAGCCCGAAAGAATTATAAAGAGCGATATTAATGAAAATGACAGAAGGGTACCTGTCAAAAAGATCCCTGTGAGGTAGCGATGCACCTCATCAATTCCCCTACTCCCTCTATCCAGCAGTGCCAATTGGACCAACTCCCCACGAGCTATTGCGAGCTGCAATGATAGCTCCATGCGCTTTTGAGTGAATTCCACCACCTACCAGGGACCACCGATGAGTTGGGAAAAACTTTGGAGAGGCAACCAATTAATAACTTGAGCGCGGAAATTAGCGAAGGATGCGCCTTAAGGCAGCTCAGGGGCCACCCAAACACTGCTAAAGCACCAATTGTCGAAGAGTGAGGAAAGATCACCCAAAACCCTATGATGTAACGCCAAGAGGTAATGGTTCTCCTGACAGAATATTCAATACCCTGAATACCACGTCCGGCAGGTGTCGACACATCTTCCGCCACATCCACACGCCCCTCTCATAGAACATCAGGTCTAAAATAATCCCTTCTCGGTACCTCTTTGGCCTTGGATAAAGTTCCACACCGGAAAGCTAGGCTTATAAAGTCTCCGACGTCTCTGCTGTTGCCATTGTGCATGTGCCGGATGTCTAAACAGAGCTGAAGCATAAAAGACGCCAGCATAGTAGACATGGAAGAGAACAGCAGAGTACTGTCAAAGAACGATGAACAGAGAGCTGCCGGCTCACTTGATAAAGACAACTAATGGCGCAAGAGCAAGCAAGTTAGCTAAGATACGACCTAGGTCTCACGCACCTGGTTAGCCTCCACAAAATGTCCAAGTCTGATAGCTTGGTCGAATACTATGTAAGATAGGGAGTCCAATTGGATCTGTTTGATCTCCAACTCAGCGTACTTCGCAGACGCGCGGGGAAATGACCCCAGAAGGCAGTACAGCTGGAGGTATAGGCAAACCAAAGAGAAAGAGTGAGTCCTTCCACATAAGGGCTAACCTCCAATCCTTGCCATTCGAAAGTAGCACAGAAGAAAATAGACGTAAAGGGTGACTTGAGAAGCTCTATGCCGAGCCAGCTTTCAACGAGTAGAATGTGGGCCACCGCGGGTGAGCCTCTATGAAGATTGAACAGGTGCCACTCGATATCGTAGTTAAGCACATGACTAGTAAAAATTCTCAGGACGCTTCATCAGTATTACGTCAATAAGGAGCAGCTTCATCTGGAAGTTAAATGGGCTCCGCTCCAGAGCAAACTCGAGGGCAAATACTGCTTCTAGAAGAAGTTGCCGTCGACCAAATAAGCTTCCAGTATTGTCTATGAGGTAGAGTTGGGGCGCCGGCAAGTTGCCATGATTAAGCAGTGTAAGATGAAGATTTGTGGTAGGTAGACAAAAGAGTGACACAGAGCCCCTTTAAGATGCATGGCGAGATTATGGCGTGCAGGTAGACAAATGTTAAAGAGAGAACGAAACAAGAACACCAGAGATGGAAGACCGGAGAAAGTGCCATAAAGGCTGGGATTCGTCATTCAGGCATGAGAGCTAAACTTCTTACTTTCTGCCCGGTGGTTGTATAGGTCCCGGAGGCTATGGGCTATTAGTAGGATAAGATCGTCTCCCGCCTGGACCTAACAGAGGGTGAATAAAGGAGTCAATTTGGTGGAACAAAAGACATGATGCGAACGCGAAGAGCCCTTATCCCTACCTCCCGTTGTCCGCCAATGACCTCTGCATTGAGAGGTAGGGTTCTTCAGAAAGCGGGCAAGTAAAGACAGCAGAGGTTTTAGTTCATTGCTTTAATAAAAGGACAAGCACCTTGGTGGTAACCTTTCATATTCGTTCAAGAGCTGGTTAACCAAAGCCCGAGTCCCTTCTTCTCCTAAAGCGTCAACTCTCTGTTCACCTATGAAGCGGAGAATCTGGCAGGACGGTTAGCCATCATTATCTCTGTAAAAGTGACTTATCGCCAAAGTACTGGTTGACTGATTAGCCTTTGCACGTCAAGGATAAAAAGTTCTGGCTTTTCCTCGTACTCTTCTCCCTAACCAGCAGTGAAACCTGTATTGCCTTCCTCTCCAACACCTCTCTATCATCTTGTCTAAGGCACCCCATGTCCAGTTGGCTGTCGTGATCGGATATAACCTTCCCTCGGGTACTCCTTGTCATAATTCTGAACAGCTCTTGCGGTTCCCGAGGACTCACTTAGTTTGTACGTTTTTATTACCTGGTGAGAGAGGATGTAGCGGCGAAGTTGCTTCTTTCCCGCAGGAATATCCGCGGTCGGGTCCAACGTAGAGTTATCCGCGGACATAGCTCTCACAATGCTAGCAAACGCTTGCCTAACGGAAGACCCTACCCTGTACGGAACTGGCAACATCGTAGAAGAAGGCTTTTAGGTTCCAGCTAACGCCACCCAAGGAAGCCAAAAAGGCGAATAGATCTCATCCGTACCACCCATAGTCTGAATCCAAGACGTCCTATCCTTAAGAGCAGATTTGCAGCGCTCAGCTGCCTTAGCAGGGCAGAAGTCTGCTTCATTGGAGGGAATTGCAGCCGAAGACTCCGCGCTATGCAGGAACCAATAGAGGTAACTCTGAAGGACACAGAATATAGGTAAGCAGTGTGAGCTCCATAGGGGCAGATTTTGTTACCACAGCCCGATAGGAGAGAGGACATACCGCAGGAAGCATTGCAAAACATTAACAAGTTCTTAGAGAAAGATACCTCAATATCAGTGAAGCAGCATTGCTTATCACCGAATAGCTGGATATAGCGCACGATCCTGCTCAGCAACTCTTCCTCTGCCTGCTGTCCATCAAGCCTCTGAACGCAAAAGCAAGCACGATTGTTACCGGCCTGAAAGGGAACAGTCAAAGGAGGTCCTTTAAATTTAACCTGGCCCATGTCTCCTCTCATTAATCTATGTTGGAGCTCGATGTGCGCCAAAAATGGGCCCCGCTTTTTGCCTCCGTTGTTGTCATCTTCCCGTTCTTGGAGCTTGAAAATAAACCGTTCTACTTCCTCAACGGAGACCTCACCCTCCGCTGCAGACATCGAGTCACAAAGTCTGTGCGGACATAATCAATTAGTTGCTCGCAGTTACCGCACACGCATTCTCAACCGTCTCTGTATGCCCTTCTCGGATGTCCCCACCTACACCTAACGATAGAACTGTGCTATACCAAAATGGATCTTTATTCCTCTCAGGACGCCTTTTCTTAGCTTCGGACCGGATAGATTCCTCTTGTGACTCTCCTTTATGGTGAAGCACTTACCCGCAGTAAAATGACCAGTCGTCGGCATCGTGCTTTTCTAGCAACTTTCTGTAATGTTGATGGCACGTAGGCCAACGCTCGATTGCAGCAAGCAGACGAGCCTCCAAAAGCTCTCTGTCCCGAGACTATCAACGTATGACACATCAAATAAGGGAGGAGACCACACAATCGTACAGACAAGAGTGAAATGAAGGAAGAAGGATTGCTCTAGTTCAGGCTGGTTAGAAACCGTGAGCAATGGTTAGAAGGGCGAAAAAAAGAGACATGAAAATGGTGTCGTATGATCTTATACCTGCATTGGCCCTTGCTCCACGAGCTCTTCCGGAACTCTCAGTCCTTCTTCTGCTCTTGGCTTTCTCCCTTTTATTTGAACAATCTCGGTTAGACAATACACGCCAATGGTTGCCCGGAACAAAATTCAAAACCCAAAATTGCTCACTTTCCGCTTCATTGTCACCAGAGACGTCATCAATAAAGGTCTTGAAGGTGTCGTATGACTCTGTGAACTTCCCCTATGGTGTACAAGTTAGATCAGGAAACTCTGAGACATAGCTAGGTAATCTTCACAACTCACTTACACTTTCACAAAGAATCTCTATCAAAAGGATGACAGCCTCGGCGCTGAATGCCATAAAGAAGATTACGATTTAGCACCAGAGACCAGTGAACTGATAGTCCAGAGATTAGCTGTAGAAAGCTGTAGCTTGGGCGGAGTCATTCAGGTCGAGGCAATACGCATACTTACCGCCAAAGCCAGGATAAGGGATAGAGATCAAGAAGTATCGCTAGCCACGAACTTACCTGCGCTTCTCATCCTCTTTAAGGACCTTCGTCATCATCCTTTCTGCTAGCTGGAGCATCATGACGGGGGCTCCATTTCTGACCTGGAGTCAAAGAAGAATGAGGACCGAGGCCACTGAGAAGGCAATTAAAAAGATCACGCCAGATGTTAAGAGTTATAAGGGAGCTAAGAGAAAGGCCAAGACGGATCGAGGCCGCTACGACGAGTTGGATGGCAATAGTTCCTTGGAAGATATGTGATGGTGCGTATAAGGATGGACGAAATGCGATGACGCTGAGGGAAAGGGGAGGCGCAGCTCCTGAAGAGACCTGCAGGTATGCCATGAGGCCGGACCAGTACATGTACCGTGGCCGCGCGAATGTTTTGAAGAGCTTCATGGCTGTCTGTTGGGCCTTCAGAAAATTATACTCTCGAACATATGCATAAAAGAGGCTGTGAATACGGCAGGGGAAAGAGAAGACTAAGTGAGAAGCGCGTCTACACAGACCTTCAGATAAAATGAAGAAGTAGACAGCGAATGGCATCTTTAGATGACAGTGTTATGGATAGTAAGCTTGATGAAGCATCGGGAGACGGATACGTTGGGGGTATAAGGTAGCCTTGCATGAACGAGCAAAAGAGGAAAAGACATCGAGTAGCTTCGTGCTTACCCCTTCCAAAGCTCCTCATCAGCTATGATGCGAAGACCAAACCCATAGGGCAATGACGTAGAGCAAGCGTCAGTAAGAGTGATAATGGTCGGATGGGAGTAAGTGGGTGTGCGATCTCTGACTCACATGGCTGAGCTGCGGTAGCATTTTCATAAACCTTGACTATCTTTTGTCGGTTGCCAATCCACTTGTACACGAGGCAGAGAGTGCTGATAACAGCCTCATCTGTAGGCTTGTTGTTCTTCAGGCAAACAAACAATAAGCATGTAATAAAGCAGGCTATCAAGAGGCAAATCTACTATAAGCTAGGGCGGATACCTCAACTTCCCGACAAAGGTCTAGCGCCTCCTCCGGACGGCCAGTTCGCTCTAAGCAATGGGCTTTCAGGACCTTGGGGATTGAGAGGAAGCCGCCAGAGATATGGTGTCCGAGAGCATCAGCCGAAGGTAAGTTACTCTTAGGGACAGTACCAGGGCCAATCATCTCACCTTCACTAGGTCATGGTGCTGCAGCTTCTTCGTACTGCAGAGCTTGATGGCAGACTTGTAGTTATGGCTGTCAATGGCATCATAGATGGGTCGAACCTGCCTTGAGAGCTGCTCATCCATCTTCTCAAGGCTCTCTCTTGTCGAGACTTGGCGACGTAGCAGAACTGCGACAAAGGAGAGTTCTTCCTGGCACTTCAAACGCAAACTCTTGTCACGTCACCCCAACCTTTGCTTGGTCAATGCTGCTTCTAGAAGAGGAATGAGAATGCTCTAGCTGCACAGGGTGGTGATGGCGCTGAGGAGGACAGCGCTATCGGGAACACAAAGCTCCTGCCTCTCTCTCAGAATCATCAGCGCCTCCAATGCTCATGGATCCAACCACCATCAACCCATATTTTGTCAGCTTGGGAAACCCTAGCCACCCATAATCTGTCATCCTTCATGAATCACTGGGTTACGGGCGGCAATCAGAACCCAGAATCCATAACCCCTTAACCCGGATTACCCGAAATGTCACTAACAGGCAATCGGGGGCTGTTCTCATCGCTCGATAGTCAAGCTTTCCAGGCGCTCAGCCAAGCTCATCGGCGCCCCAGTTCCCTCCTCAATGCAACTCTGAGCTCATCTCCGCCAAGCTGGAGTGAGCATGAGAGTGAGTGTCATCTGCGGTGTCATGAAGGCCCGCACCTCTCAAGATAGGGCCTGGCAAATTCTTATTGACGGATTTTGAACTAGAAAGCAAGGGCTAAGGGAGCTCAAGGCGAAGACTTATACGCAAAGTACTGAAAGCTATGAGCCACAAGACGCCCGACCGACGGTCTACACTCCAAACAGAGCAGAGGAATCGGACCCCAACAATTCGTGGACGGGGAGAGAAGGGTCTACCTCCCACTCCTGGAAGCGATAAGAAGCGTTCCCTTGTCTCTCATAAAAAGTATCTGAAACTGTTCTCTTCCGTGGAAGCTGAGGTACTACTATCCTTCTCTTTGGTCGTGCCAAGGCCTCAATTTTCCCCCTCCTTTCGCAGATCAAGAGCTTCGAAGCGTATGAGCAGCAAGGAAGCACCGTCTTGTCATCGCTCTCTAACCTTCTCCCGCGAGTCTCCTTGGTCGCAGAGTCAAAAGGTGGGACAGTGGGCGTGGATATCGGACTACTAAAGAATTGCAAGGAAATCTCCTCCTTGTTGCTAAAGAAGCATCTGGCGGAAGCAGAGAAGCTTATGGGATATCTGAATGCCATCATGTAGGCCTCCGGGTCGGCTCTCTTGCCGTTCTGTCCTTCAGTTTCGTAGCGTTCAATCTCTTACTTCTACTATCGATACTGATGACTCCTTAGATGGCTCTGGAAAACCTATTTTCTTATGCAGCGTCTCGCCGTACAAGATTCCCGAAGTGGCCGTGCGTCCGCCCGGGTTGCTGCCTTTATGCCAATCCGTTGTGCTTGAACTATTGCGCTTTGCACCTCTTCAAACAGCCTAACATTTCCTTCTGCTTCCGTCATAAGTGTGACCAAAGTCCATATGCTTGTTCGCTACAACCCTTCTTGTCCAGTCTCTCATGCTCTTCCCTGGCAGACAGCAGTTGGAAGAGTGCGTGAAAGCTATGTTTGCGGTGCTGGATGAGACATTCTCGTTGCTACGGACTGAGGTCCTCGTGAACTGACTGTTACATCTTGCCTAACTCTTGCCTTTTGTACATGTCCTTGGTACATGTTTTCAAGACTTTCTCGCCAAAGCAGCTCCTTCCTATTCTTATAGTGGAACTTACCATATCTGGCAGTTCGGTTTCAGTCTCCCTTTCACCTTTCTCTTAGACTCCTTGTGGTGCTCCGCTAATTACCTCTCATAGGCAGAAACTATGGACGCATTGGCGTTAGGAGGAAGGGCTGGCAAGTCGCTATCCCCCTCTGACTATGCAGAATTTATTCAAGAGATCTGCCGCATGTTTGCTAGAGAGTACGGCTTGACCTCTCCGTCATTACCTTACCGGCCTCATTGCGTCGTTTGCATCACCCCCCTACTCCCCCGCGTCACTTCAGAAAATTATCACGCATTCACTCCCCTTCTTTCTTTCAAATACCCGACGTGCGTCCAACTTCATAGGGCACCTTCATGTGACTCTGGGCTTTTCTCTTCTTCCTATCTGGGTGTATACGCTAACGTTAGGAAGTCTAAGGCAGATAATCTCTGCACAGGTTGGTCCGCAAGCACGAACTCGTCTCGCGAATACGGTTCTCGCTCGGTGATAAAGCAGGAATTGTGGCGACTGCATGGCCATCGAGGGGCGAGTATGGTGCGGTATCTATTTCTCGCGGTGAGTCTAGACCGTAAGAGTTTGGCTCTAGGTCTACCCTTGAGTGTTGCCTGGGGTTCCCGCTTTTCTACTTGCTACTGGTAGTAAGTTGAATTGACGGCGATGCTACCTGTGTGCGAGAGACCTTGTCGTAGCAGCTACTGCCTTGCTGTCGTCCTCTTCCCTTCTTCCTGACATGTTCTATTTTGCTGCACTGTCGGACCTTCTCAACAGCCTTCACGCTAATTGCCCTCTACTCCTAACCTCAATTGATTATCCCGCGCAGTGGAAGAAGTGCTGGAGCGGGTGCAGCTTAGCGTCTAGTCCAATCTAGCTGCGGAATGGGTCCCCGACAGAACATTCACAAAAGAGAACGCGTGCAAAGAGTAAGCAGACGGGGAGCAATAGAGCACGGAGGGTATAAATCTTTGTATGGTGGGCGTCCAATCCAACTACGTGCGTAAAACTCTATCGACTCCATCTATTATTCCTTATTGTTCTTTTCTGGTCCTGTTCATCTCCATATTTCTTCCTGCTGTCCAACTTAGTTCTATTCTTCCTCGTCTTCTTCCCGCGGCCACCACTGCATTCTCCCACTGACTAGCCCCTTCAGGTAAGGCCAGGCACCGTTGGTGATGTCTACCTTCGTTAGCACTCGGTCCACGAAGGCGAAGATAAGGACGCAAATGAAAGCTTCAAGTGCAGTGTTAGCCAGGATCGGGGTAGAGACCGGTTTTCAGGAAAGAAGGACCCACGAGGACGAAACGCCGCATATTCCCATTAACAGACAAGGAAGGACATGAACTACAATATGTCGGAGCAGAACTTAGTACCATAGGAAAGAGAGAAGTTTGTAACTTACTTGGCCAGAAGAGTAGGAAAAGAACGGGAAAGAGCAATGTGTTGATGATGTGAAATCCCCAGAGCCTAAGTAGCTTAGGCCAGCCCGACTGTAGAATAAAGAGGTTAGTCACTTGCCCAGCAAGCGAGCATGGATGTTCTCGGACATGCCCTTACCGGCACCTCCAGTATTCTTGGAGGCATTGCCTTCCCTACGAATTTATCTTCTGGCCATGACTAGTCAAACAAAAATGCTTGATTTAGTGGCAAAGGCTTTGAGGGACCCACAAACTCTTGCGCTCATGGACTGACTATCCCTCAAGTCTAGTAGAAAACTTCCTTATTGTGCGTGATAAAACTAGTCTTCAGTGCTCAACCCAGTGATTATCATGGCCTTTAGGAGTCACACTATCGCAATTCTAGATTTGGCGTTTCCTCACCTGGTGCTCTGCAAAATGGCGAAGCATTCGCTCCTTTTCCTGCCACCTTGCATCTAGCCACTTCGCGGGATCTTCGATCTCGTCTAGAGTGAATTTCTCCAAATGTAGATACCACTCGCCCTCACTCTACAGTTGTGAAGAAGGTGTTAGTGATCTGAGCTACCAGCTTCTGTGCAGTTCCTCCTTCCTTCCGAGGCTGCTTACCTTTCCACTAAACAGCTTGGCTAATGAAGGAATGTTCTTGTCAACCTTTCTCCCATAGCCCATGTTCCATGTTGGGATCTGTAACGTCGGGGATGATATACCAAGGTGAGCATTGTCATCCCGTCCTGATGGCCTCCCAGTATAAATGCGCTCAACTAAAGATCCCTATCGCCCTTTCTGAACGCTGCGGTTCTACACTACGGGTTCTCTAGGACCCAAATAACAGCTCTGCCAACAATGCGAGAGAGCGCACCTCTCCTGTGTAGCCCGTAAAGGCCATAGTGGTGTCGTAGATCTCCGGTTTACAGTCCTTTAGTGCGTCAAGAATAGCGGTAAAGCCTGTTGTGCGCGGCAATAGAAGATGCTCGAACGTAGGGCGGGAGTTCCTGCAAAGGTAAAAGGATCAGCTTGGCTGGATGACAAGCAAAGACATAAAGGATAGTTGAGAGATTATAAGTCCCAGGTGAAAAGTCGCCGTGCAAGGCTAGAACAAAAGAGGTGTCCGCTACCCAGTAGACTAGGCAACGTTGACGGCACCTACTTTTCAGCAAAATTATTCCCCTTATCTAGGGCCTCCTGGTGGACTGTTGTGCCCTCAGGGAAGAGAACGACCCATCCTGGGTACTTGTCCTCCGCGAAAGAATGCATTTTGCCTGCAGCCACGGAGAACGAGAAGCCACGTGAGGAATTTGGTACACAAACGTCACCGGTAAGGCTTTCGTGAGCGGAATGTGAACAAAAGATCACGGACCGAGGGAGGGATCTACTAGGGACAGTTTTGCCGCTCTTACCATAGATTCTGCCTTTGTCTGCCACCCAGTTGCGTTTCAGAAAGAGGAATTCGAAGAGGTACATTCCCCAGCCGAAGAGAGGGACCTTCTTAAGACTATTTTTCAGGATGATTTTAAGGTAACCTTCCTTGCCCTGGGCCATAGCAACTGCCCAGCGATTAGCGTACATTGTAGATGGCTTCAAGACCTCTTCTCTTCATATGAGGCTCCTTTCACCTGTCCAGGGCTTACCTTGCCAGAGGAGCCACCAGTCAGCATCTGCCTGATGGTTCGATATGAAGATCTTGACGGAAGAAGTCTCACTTGGAAGTCGACCACTGCGTAATGTTGCCTCAGGTAAGCATTGTTGCCACCAATATTTGCGTCTATTATGGCGCGGGTATTCCTCATTCACATCGCTGAGGATCTCTCTCTCCCCGCTCTTCGCTCCACATACCTGAAGTGCAAAGGAGTCTTGGGCAGGGCAATATTGACCATGTGCACCCACGCGCTCTGCAAGAAATCGCTGTGTTGAAGTTCCAAGGTTAGGCGTTGGACGTTTCATGATTATCACCAGGCAACCTCTGACCTCATTAACTTTCTGTAAGTTGTGCGACTGATGGGCTTCACGAGTAGATAGAGAAGGAACTGGTATGTTTGAATGACGGCAGAATTGGCGCATATCCAGACCATCGTCAGGACAGACCGGATTCGTCCTCGAAGCGCCATGGTTCTTTCGTCCTCTAATTATCTCTTCCGGAGTTCCGTACCGTTGGATAAGCAGCTTTTAGCTGCCAGGCCTAAGATCTTTGCTCGAGTGAAAGGCTTCAGCTATCTAGCCGTTCCTCTACCCGCCAGCGTGTGTTTGATCACTTCCGCTAGAAACTACGTGACTGGAGCTGGTCGCTGAGATCGATAGTGCACAAGCGAGGCCTTCACTTATACTCTCTGCCTCCTCAGCAGCGAGTCCCAGATAGATCCGGACACTTCGTACTGCAGGTGAGTCAAATCTGAAGACTTCACGGCAACCGCAGCGGTCTCTTTCCACGTCCAAAGCGACCTCGAGAGGTCAGAAGAGGGAAGAATCGGGCGGTGAGGTGGGAAAAGGCAAGGGGTGAAGGGTGGAGTTGGACAGACCGAAGGTGAAAGAGATGTAGTAAAAGCAGGGGTCAAGAGTTTACAGAGAGAGACAGAGTGTATGAGAGATGAGGAAGAAATTAGCCGATCAGATGATCTTGAAGTGAGAGTGAAGCAGGATCGGAAGTGAAAGGATGATGCTGATCAGCTCCAGAGATCCCCCGGTACTTATTGTTCTTGGACTATAATTCTGCTAACGGCCATCCTGATCTCCATCAAAGCTTCATCAGTCTGCTCTCGGATCTTCAGCTTCGGATAATTGGCAGCTCGACCTGAGATCAGGTTCTTCCGATCGTCATCAGCACAGATTGCAAGGGCGGTTTACCAGCGGCGGCAGACTCCAGACTCCACACCTGGGCCCTCGATGAGATTTGCCACGGCTTCGCTAGAGATTTGGCTGAGGAGCCTCTCTTAGAATCTAGGCTGTATGACGAAGTGCGGCCGTCCACGGACAGGAGGGGCATGGTATTAGGGTTCGGCGTCTGCCCTTTAGCGTCCACGGCTTCACTAGCTCTAAGGGCGGGTTCGATCGATTGATTCGACCTGGGTTGACCTTCACCTTGATTCGCTATTGGACACCTACACAAAAATGTCTCAGATTGCAACCTTCACCCCGATTGATGAGCAGCGAAGGAAGCTGCTGAGTTGGAGCCCAGATACGTTTGAGCAGTGGAAGCAGTGTCCTGATTGCTCGGTCCTCAGGGTTAGCAAGAACTACGCGTTCATCGCCATGAAGGCTCCTTTATCTACTGTGTAAGTCTTCAGACCAACCTTTGTAACCCAGCACGTTTTATCGTTACATTGCGGCGGGTACTATGGGCACTGCGTTCCGCTTTCCTCTACCGCTGATTATAGCCCAAGCTTTCCTAATAATCTGCCGGTCCCCAAAATTCTCAGATACGAAGCACACTATGATGAAAGCCAATCTTTCACCCCTGATACGTTCTTGGATAAGATGTATGCGTTGAAGAATCAGCCACCTGTTGACGTCGGACTCGTTATTGACGCGACCATGTCTTCTCGATATTATCATGACGTTAGGTGGGCTAACCTATAGCTGACAGCTTGCCTTCACTTATCTGGTCTTCGAGATCCGACTTCCCTGTTTCTGCCTTTCAATGCCAGTTGGTTAAATTTATGTCTTACTACCCATGCACCTCCTGCTTGTCTATTTACTAGTGACTGGGACCAGTGGGACGTCGTCTACAAGAAACTTGTGCCATCCGGAGAAGAGGGTTCTCCGGAGAGCTCTTCTGGAGCTGTGCCCTCGGAGGAGGTCGTACGGCGCTTCTTGCGGCTGGTGCAGGAGCACTGGAGTGGGCCTGATAAGAATAGGGCCATAGCCGTGTTCGATGACTTTGGGTTTAACCTTACTGGCTTCCTGATCGTCAGGTGTGGCACCTCTTGTCTCATGGCACTTTAAGTACTTGGCCACTCTTTTTTGTTTCTCTCAGTCCTGCAACGATAAGGGTCCTGGTTCTTCGATGCCTTAAACTTTTAAGGAAGTTGCACCTCTAATCTATTCTTGGTCATCAATCGTCTGGGGAAAGCCTTCTGTCAGACATCTCGTCCACTTGTATCTCATCTCCTGTCTCTCCTCCGGCAGCTATCTTGTTGAATACTTTCGGTGCCCTGTGGAGAAAGCTGTCTCTATGTTTAAGGGGGCCAGGTCACCTGGCATCTACGAGAGACAATTCCTGGAGGTCAGTTACTAGTTTACCACTACCTACTGTTGCTTGGCTCCTTCCTCCCCGCTTTTAAAGTCTGCTTGTCTGTCAGATTTCCTCTCTTCTAAAAGTAGCCCTTGAACCTGCTTCTATTCAAATGGCGTGAGCTTAACGCTTCTTGTTTCCTCGACATCGTGACCACTTCTAGGCGTTCGCCATCAAGTTCTTATTTGTTCCAAAGAGTAGTTTATCTGATGCTTCCGTTTGCCAGGCTCTGTGTAAGAAGTACCAGGCAAACTTTGCCTCAGACTCCAGGGTCCTTCCTCGCCCCACTCCTCCATTATGGGACAAGGCGGCTTTGGCTGCTGACCCCAATGAAGGTAGAGGCTCACAGCCAATGCGTGTATGTGGCCATAATAACTCTGAGTGTTTTCCTTCATCTCTCTTCTGGAGGGGATATAAAGGCGCCGGATGTATCAAAAAATCTGAAGAGGCCACAAACTGATAACTTTCTTATGCCTCCGCCACCTCCTAGGACAATGAGGTGAGAAAGCGTAGGGAATAGTATTTACGACCTCTTAGCATCTATTCCTCTTCCTTGTTCTCTCGATCTCCGTTCGGCGTGCCTTGATTGTTTACCATGAGCATTTGTCATATTCTCCTGAGATAGCGAAGTCCTGACTAGCGTCCGCCTTCTTCAATCCAGCATTCCAGTCGTCAAGAAGAGGAGACTTATATACCGTGATTCCCTGCCTCCTTCTATCACTATAGATCCCCTTAGTTGGGGCAGACGGCTGCAGCGCGGTACTCCTGAGTATGAGACAGTAAAGTCTACCTTACACCAAATCGCCCCGGCTACTGACCGCTTCCCCGGCTCCTATGTGAGTTCATTGCCCGGGGATTCCTCACAAGGCGGGTCCTAAGCTGGGATTTCTGCTCTCATATCTTGTCACATCGGCAATAGGAGACAGTTCTAGCGAAGGAACATGTGGCAGCTTCACACACTTTAGGCACCCTGTCAAAGAACTACTTTGTCTCATGGAAACCAAAAGGGTAAGAGACAGTCCCGGTTCATCCACTACACTGACCTGACGTCCGTTGTTACTCTTACCTTATCAAACTAACTATTCTGGTTTCATTATGTACGACAGAAGAAGGATGTTGTTGTTGCTGCTCCGAGGCAACGTGTACGCGATTGATGAAAGCCTAGATATTACTCAGCTGCCCCCAATGCACTTTCCTCGGAGAAAGAACCTAGTAAGTTCTTCTCGTGCTCTACGTTGGAAGTGATTAGCACAAGCCCATGTTGCCGATTTGGGTCCCCCGTCACCCACCCAGCTAATCGTTCTTCAAATATTCCGTTTCTAACATCTTCTTGGACAGGACGAAGTGGTGGATAAAACACTGATAGACGGCGTCCTAGTCACGGATCGCGACCCTGGAGGAGATGTGCAGAGATTTTTGGTTACGGATATTTTAGCGCTAGAGGTAAACATCTATACACAGCCTCCTCGCTCACACATTGTCAACAAAACTTTATCCAATTCTGGCTTCTTTGACTCATACCTCTATAGGGCGACTTGATCGCGCAGAGCGGGCTTGACCGACGACTTCAAATCTTGCAAAACGAGATCCTAGGTCCAAGAAAACAGGTACCAAGCAGATGCTTTGGTACAGCCGGAGCTGGCCCTGACTCTTCGCCCTCTCATTGTTCCCGTTTTCCATCGCGTGCTCTGTTGATTGTTGGAGAAGGGACAGTATGACTACAGCAAAGAGCCTTTCCGTGTGCGAATGCGAGATCAATACAAACTCGCCAGAACGGAGTGGATCCTGTCTTCCTTCCTTCCCAAGGTGCCGCACGCGGTAAGCGTGGAATCCTATCCATCCTCTTCTCCCCTGTGCTAAGTACTCGCACTGATACAGGTGGAAGGAGTGGTCTTTACTCCTATCTCTGCGCCTTATCCAGTAGCAGGGAACGACCAAGATGAGCCCCAGTTCCTCTATCCAACGTCGTCCTCTTCTAAAACTTCCGAGGTCTCCCAGGCGGAGCTCATCGCCCGAATTGCGAAACTAACGTCAACATGAGGGGCGAGAAACGCAGATAAGAGGTCTCCCAGGCGGAGCTCATCGGGCATATTGCTAATAAAGGAAGGAAGGATACGCAGCAATATGACCCTGTGCATAGAGAAGCGTGTGGGGCTTCCCTGAAGAGATTCTTCTGTCTAGGGTGGGATATTATTAAAAGTAAACGGACGTTATAGTTCTCACACATTAGCCACCCAAGGATGCTGAAGCAACTCTGTTGCTGTTGCTCTCTTTTGAGGGTTCACCTCCAACATGGGCAAAAGGAAAGATGTTATTTGGTCGCTCTCCTCTCGAGAGAAGTAGTACTTCTCCTCCAGGACCTCCTCCAAGCCCCAGAACTTGAGCTTGCGAATGTGCTTCAGCTCTCCCTTTCTATTGAAAAAGTCTCGCGCATACTTGCCAGAGTGAAGCATCTTCTTCGGAAAGTGCCCCAATAGCTCGATTATCTGCGCCAGGTGGTCCTCATCCCTACCGATTTAAGGTGCCCGGTGAGCATGTGACGGCAAAGCGACAAAAAGTGAGCAGCATAAGCTAGCTAAGAGAGAACTAAGGACAAGTTAGGGAGGCGGTTCATCCTGTGCTTGGAAAGCTAAAGACATTGCTGAGGAGAAGTATTCGTAAGCAGCCCCTCTGCCCTTACCTACTATACCCAGCCCCTGACTTAGGGTCGAAAAGGAGGTCCCCAGTAAGGAGCTCGAAGATCATGCATCCTAGCGACCAGATGTCTGCTGAAGTGTCGTATTGCATGCCCACAATAACCTCAGGCGAGCGGTACTGCCGCGTCTGGATGTCCTGAGAGAAGTGCTTATATGTCCAGCACGCGTTGCCAAGATCTACAATTTTTGCCGCAGCATACTCTTCTGTTCCAAAGTAGTCTTCAGCCTCTCTATTGTCTTCCTTTTCTCCCTTTCTTTTTTCTCTATCATCTCCTTCCCCATCCACAACTCGCAACTCAAAGTCAGGACTTGTTGGGGGTGATGTTTTTTCTTCAACCGAGAGCTCAAGCTGTGCTTCGGCAAACCGCTTTTCGAGAGGTCGACTACAATCTCTGGTAACTATGGCAATCGCAGACGGCTCCACCATTTCTCGTACGCTCAAACCCTGTCAGGATACGGTGGACACTGTTGATGAGAATCGATTATGACGTCGGCCAACAACTTGCGCGTGCTCCTAGTAAAGGAGCCTTATGTCATGTTGTTCACGTCATGGTTCTTCAAGAAGCAATAGCAGACTGTTATCGAAATCCTCTTGTGTTGGTTCCCTTGCCGCCATCAATTCTCATTCAAATCTGTCTATCCGAAGACCTCATAGTGCTGCGCTGCCAATATGTACATCCCATGTTCTCCTCCTCTTACCTGCAGAACTGCGGATGTAGGCGAGCTTCCTTGATACAAAAAGCCAGGATAGAAGCAGGAAGGCCACGCGCCAGAGCCAGTTTGCCTCACGCACGGAAGGAAAGACAGTCCAGGAATTGCTTCCTAACAGAGACCAACCTTTAGTTCCAAGCACAGTAGGGAGAGCAGGAGGAGCAGACTATACCTCCAGCATTCCAAGGATATTGAAAGCATCTGGAGTTTTACAATTTATGGACCAAACACTAAAAGACTTGATGGCCAAAAGCCTAATATCTCTATCGGGTAATCGCCAGCGCTCCACCATTAATTGGGTAAGGAAAGCCAGAAAATGCCCAGCACTATCTCTTCCTGAAAACCGGTAAGATGTAAGTCAGCAATTTAAAGCAAGCCAGTCAGGGAGATGCACCCCAGCGGCGGACAAGAATGAAGTAGTAGACCTAGAGGCTGCGAGGAAGGCTACTGGTTGGAAGTAGAGTGAGCGGGGAAAGCCTTGTAGCACGAGTGTGGGGCATACCTCGGTATCTGAGGGAGAAGCTGGAAAAAAGTGCCTCAGCAGCTTTATCGCCGGCCGAGGAGAAGCGGAGGACCGCTGGTGTGCTACTAGCGTTAACCTCAACATCTAAAAACCTCATATCCGACGGACTGAGGTACATAAATAGCTGGCAGTAGGCGGGTTCAGCCTCCTCTTCTACTGCAGGTTCCTGGATAAGCAGCAGTACAGGTGAGTGACACCATCAAAAACTCTCTTCTTCTCTGTATTTCTGTACGAGAGCTCAAACTTCATCTATAATGCTTCTACCACAGAGTAAGCAATCCTCGGCTGGCTTTAAGCATCTTCAGAGCCCACCTGACGCAAACAGCGCCGCAGCAGGCCTCGGACGTAATCTCCTGTTATCTCCGCTGCAGGCGTCGCCGCCTCAGAAGCGGAGTGTGAGGTCTGTTCCCCGTGGGGCTTTTGCAATCCTCCAGGTCCTTCGTTGGCTCGATCCTTTGGCCCATCGCCCTTTGCCTTCTCCTTTTGTAGCTTCTTCTTGAGCTTCTTCTTGAGTTTCTTGCGGTCTTCTCCCTTGATCTCCAGGTTGGCTAGCTGCTGCTGCAGTTCCTGAACCGAGGACGATCTGCCACGCGAGAAGACACATCAGCGCTCTTCTTCAAGATGCAAGTGTTGGCTTCTTACCGTTCTTCCCCAGCGGCATCCGCCACCCGTGATGGCAGCTTGGGTGGGAGAGGGGCTCCGTGCTTGGCTCCTGACGCCGAGATCCTGCCCCCTTTTCTCTTCAGCTTGTTCCTGGCCTTGTGCTGCACTATCAGCACATTTTCTGGCTTCAAATCTGTAGGACAGTGACTGTCTCAGCCTTTGAACCAGCATCGCACGGCCATTATGGCTCTCTCTTCGCGTTATTCCTTTGTTGTGTCTTTCTGCCCTAGAAGCTGTTACCTGTATGGATGATTGCACACTTCGAGTGCAAAAAGTCCAGACCCTTCAGTACCTCCTTAGTGATTTGTCGAACGGCCTGAACCGGTAAACCCTTGTAGTTGTAGAACTTGATTAGAGTAAGAAGGTTGTCTCCTAGCATCTCAAATACTAGACAAACGTGCTTCCCATGAGGGCCTGAGCAGGGTAAGATTGTGAGTGATGGATGGCGGGGAACCAAGGATGTGATGGACGTAAACCAAAGCGATGATGAGTACGCGCCAAGGAGTCTGACGTTTTTAGGCACGGGATACTGATATCTACCAAGTGAAGACACAACCTCCCGTCGAACCAGAAGGTCTGCGGATGCCTACCTTTATGCTCAAAGTCATCTATCAGCTCTACGACGGGAGGAAAAGCGCCCCCTCCCGCGTTCTTCTTGACGCAGTGTAACAGCGCGATCTCATCTTTAGCGGCCTCTGAGTAGTGATTCGCGCTCTTTTGAATCTTCATGGCAGCGTACTGGCCCGTCTTCTGGTCCAGAACTTTCCAGACCGTGGAGAAATGGCCCCATCCTAGCTTCTCTGTAACCAAGAATCTGTCGTTGTAAACCTCTCCAACCTATACAATTTGACAGTAGGAAGGTAGTATAATCAGTACCACGACAGTAAGCCAAGCTTATAAGAGGCGGAACGAGTCCCACACCGGCACAAAGGCTTGGCAAGAGCTAGGTAAATATATGTGGAGCTTCTACCCCGATGGGTAGAGTGAGAGAATGGGGGACGATATAACGAAGAGATCGGAACCAGAGCAGTAGACCTAGGCGCTTGGCATACAGAGCACCATACAAAACCTGCCCAGTATCACCACTGCTAAAGCAAAAGCTCAAAACAGACATGTTTAGATTCACGAGGGCGATAAAGGGTAAGGAAAGGAGGGCAAGAAACAACCGACGCTGAAGATATAGGACGGGAGTATAGGCGTTCAATTCGACTCAAGGTAGTGCCAGATTGGCGAACCTTAACGGGATGGTATCCTCCAGCCTTATAGTCGCCAGTTCCCTCGTCCTCTGAAGAGGATTCGCTGGCAGAACTTCCACTGTCTTCACCTGAATAGTCACTGCTGTAGGAGCGATCAGAGCTGTTATGTGAGCCCTTCCTCCGCTTGTTGGCTGCTGCCTGGCGGCTAGAGATTACTGGACAACGGTGCTATCAGTGGCATACCTCATGGGCCCAATGGGGAGGATGACCTTACGATACAGTCGAAAGAGAGCAGTATAGAAAGAAGGTGCACAAAAGCGAAAAGATAGCGGCTATGACTCATATACTTACGCCCCATAGGTGGTTGCCTTGCTGCTCCAGCTTTCTTCTTTCGTGCGGCAAACCTCGGTATTGTACTCATAACTCTTGACTACCAGAACCCTGAAGCTTTGGCCGTCCAGCTATAGTCGGCCGGTGAAAATTCAGAGTCTCTTAAGCGCTGCTGTTGCCATTGGTGACATCGAGTAGTAGAACGCCACAGTGCTTTGAGATCAAAAGGCCTCAACAGATGAGGTTGACGCAGACGATAGCTCGGCACGTGCAGCCAAAGAGCAGAGCAGTGACGTGAGCTGCCGCTCGAACTGAAGATTAGTATTGGCAACGTCTAAGCACTTCCTGGGGATCTCCAGTCCGTCAACTGGAACCTTCAGAACACCGGCTTAATGGCCCGAATCTAGTCTAAACAGCGTCTATTTCTCCCTTCTACCCAGAGCTGATTCCACACCCAGTAGCTTATGAAGACTCTTGCTGTTTCTCTTACGTCTTCCCGCAGCTGCTTGTCCACAGATGCTGATGATGGACCGGCGCTGGCGCAGTGGCAGGGGATATCACTGCTGCTGCTGCTGCTGTTGCTGGGGTGCTGGGGCCTGGTGATGCGTGATCATTGGTCTTGCTGGAGAAGGTGCGAACAACAAGGAAAAAATAGAACAAGGGCAAATTGTCTGGACGAGCGATATCCGGAATAGAAGGGATGTATCTTCGTAATGAATGGCGAATTCAACGGATTATTGGTCATCTGTATGAAGGTGGGTTTGATGCTCTCCATATTCTGCTGCTTGAGAATCTTCATCAGTCGCAGAACTTCTGGTAAAAACCTTAGGGAAAGCGGGCCAGCAGCAGCTTCGTCTGGAAGCTCTCACCTCGCACTTCTTCCTGTCCAAGCTCTCACACAGGAGCTGCTCTCTCTCAACTTGGATCTCTGGTCGCTACTACTACTGATGAGTTTGGACGAATCGACGTCAGGAAGATGACAACAAGGGCAAGGCATTTGTGACGGAGGAATGGACGTGATCGCCTCTCGAATGCTGTTGTGTGGGTCCTTTGCCCATGAGACACGAGTTCAGGGTCTGAGCGAGCTAGAAGCGAAGTAAGGAGAAGACAGCACACAGGAACAGTTTGCCTGCTAAACTTCTTTTTAGCAACTAAGTGCCTAACCTGTCAGCCTTTGACCTGGACCTACTGGCCGTACAAACGCGGCGCGACGTTGCCCCAGCAGTGTTATTTAGCTCAATGAGCACCAGGGCTGAAGACAATGCACATTCCTTGATCATAGATGAGTGGCACCATAAACGAGGTATATATAGGTCGTAGGTTTGCTTGAGTGCGGAGACCAGCGGAATGAGAATAGATGACTAAGGGATGACGGGAGTGGCATTCTATTTTCAAGACTTCATTGGCGTTCGTATAAAGATATATATAAGATAGAAAAGTTTATGGTCCTCAAAACGCCCAAGAGTATATGGTTCTCAAGGCCCCCAAGACTCTTGATAGTCCCCGCCTCGTTTCTTCTCGTACCCACGAGCTGCAGGAGGGATCTGAACAGGAGGCAAGGGCCAAAGAGTGGCACATTTTCTGTGCTGCCTGATGTATAGTTACACATGACAGAAGAAAGAGACGTAGTAGCGACGTTCGGTACGGGACGTAGTGACATGACAACTACCATTAGTTAGTAGAGGGCAACTCATTAGTCCTCTGAGGCTGCAGAGTTGCTAACTCGGACAAAAATGCTTCTCTATAAGACTGCGGTCGCCTCCTAGCTGTAGGAACTTCTTCTCTCAAGCTCCTGTTCCACACAGATCGGGCATTCTATCACTGTTTGCTCCTCAAGATGGTCCATTATGCATTCATCGTGAAACTGGTGTCCACAGTCTAGCCGTGATACATCCTTGCCCATCGGGAGAGAACAGAGAGTGCAAAGCTTCATAGAGCCCTCGCTAATGGCTCCAGAACTGCTGACGCCACTGTCCCTCATAGATAACAGAGACTGAGACGAGCTCCGCGAACTTCGCACCGTAGGAGATGATCCAGCTGAGAGGTTGTTCCGACTTATGCTGTTGTTTGAGGAGGAGGTTGGAGAAAGGCTCTCCAGAAAATAGTGTCTGAGTTCCTCGCCGTCACTTAGATAGTAAGAGATGAGATCCAAAATTTGCCGATGATGCGGGTCCGTGCGCAACCCTTCCGCCTTCCACCCACTGATATCCACCACATTCTGAACAAAGGTTTCTATGGCTCTCTCCATCGATTTGGAGACAAGGGCGAAGCCTAGCCACCAGAGAAGATTGAAGGAGAACCAAGACTTGCCAAGCCTGTACTGGAAGTCCTGTACTACGAAGAACATGAACGGACAAGTCCTGCAGTTCTCATGAGGGATGCTAACCAAGCGTCTAAGGTTGATCATAAGACTCAAGGTTTGCTGCGGCGTTCGTCGCACCTCCCAGCACCGGTCACCCCGAGTAGACTTGATACCAATAACGATGTCAGGCTGCCGAGGGTGAAGACTGCCTACATCACGTTGTCTTTTCCTGCTGTATCCACCTGAAGCGCTCAACCCGCCGTCGCGCTTGACAAGGATGTTGAAGCCGGATAGCCGTAAAGGTCCAGCTTTGGTGGAAGGCAGCGCGAAGCTCTTGAAGGAGCTGCTATATCGAAGAAGCTTCATGTTCCTCCGCCTGCCACTGGCACCGATCGAACAGGGAGAGCACTGAGAGTCCAGAGGCATGCTCGAGGACATAGCTGCCTCTGCGCGAACCCCATTACCTTGACGGCCATAGCTATAACGCTCGCTCATCTCGAATGATGAATGGCTTTGAGGTTGATAATCATGCGGATGATGGGAGGGAATGTCCGCCAAAGGCGTCGAGCACATTGTTGAGCACATACTTTGAGATTTCGTCGAGCTTGTCGATTAAAGACTGAGATCTTTCTCTAGCAAACTAAAGATGGTACGGTCGAAGCTGTCTAGATGGCATGCAAAGTGCAGAGGACTGAGAGGAAAATGGCGGGAGTGTTGGTGGCGCCCTCTGGCCGGACTATGGCGCGGGTCCGGAATCAGCCAAAGTGCTCTAAGAATCCTCTATAGGTACTCGTACGAACGAGGCGGAACTATCTCTTTTTGAGACAGAGACAGAGAGAAGGGGAAGGAAGAGACAGACGCGAGAAAGAGACAAGAGAGAGAGAGGGAGAAGCAATCAATCGAACGGGAAAGAAAAGAGCCGAAGGGTCTCATCAAAGTAACTGCAGGCTCCTCCTCCTCCACTGGCTAGGACTAGACACAAGCAAATATAGCCTGATCGACAGACGGCTGGCAAAAGGCCAAAGCAAAGCAGACAGTGAAGAGTGCTACGTTCTGTGAGTCATCATCAGCATCCTTGAGCTCACGGAAAATGATAGAACACGAGAGAGAAGCGACATTCACCAGTCCATCAGCCAGGTCTCCTAGTCTAAAAGTTCCCAGCTTCTTCACCAGCCGAGCAAGGACATACATACACATGGACGACCTGACATCACAGCTGGTGCTCCCATCCCTGTTTGATATTTAGCTCATGAAGTCAGAGGATGATGACCTTTCCCTTCCCTCTTCCCATTCCCATCTGGTCAACACTAGGAATGTCCCCATACATAAAGTCTCCTGCCTTGGTTTTGCCTTGCCACCAACCGCTCTTTCTCTTGATAGAGAGCTGCGGGTTCTTTGATCTTCCTTTTTCGCTCCCCCATACTTCTCCAGTACAAACACCGTCAAACGTATTATTACTCCTCTTTTGGCTGCTTATTGCCGGATTTTACTAATATTTTCTCCGCCTGCGTTGCTCTTCTGTCGCCATAACCAGTCGCGCTCTTTCACGGAAATATATCGTTCCCATATCGTATCTCCTACGACTTTCTTTCTCCTGAGTATGCGGCGCGTTAAGACTGTTCATATCCATGTATACTTGACTCTGTCTCGAGGCTTTGGGAATCTGTCTGGTCTTTCTGTTTGTCGCTGTCAACATTTGGCTGTCGCCACTCGCAATACCCAAAGCATCGCCGTTGCCCATCATCTCCTTACTATGCAAAGTACCTTTGCTATCGTCTATAAATCAGCCATATTTCTTGTAGCCTTTAAAGACGATATATATGTTGGATCTCAGCTCGTCTAAACATATGCCACTGAAAGGATGTTGACATAGTTGACAGTGTAAAATCAAGGTTTTTGCGCTTGTTTTGGCCACACGGCTGATCACTATTCTAACCCTAAACAATTCATGTTGCCTATTGGCGTTACTAACACAGAGTGCTAGAAGAAAGCCCCGTAACTGTGTGTACAAGAGTAGGGCCAAGCCTGGGCTCTGGGGCAGCTGAAGGTCATTATTGTTCCACACCTCGCGATCCTTTATTATTGGTACATATTCTAATAACACTAGAGAAGCTAGGATAGACTAGGAACCTAGGAACTAACTGCGTAATCCTCTGTTGGTATGGGCCACGAGGCGAGTGAAGGTCAAGATGTCACGGTCACCATACAAATGATTCTTTGAAAAGAAAAGCTGGGGCCTCCTGCTTCGCTCTGTCTCTTCTCTACAGAGGAAAATTTCAAGTATCTGTTAGGAACTCCTGCAATATCTCACCTCAGATGCTCAGTAGTAGGAGACAATATCAAGAAGGAATAAGTTCTCATGTTGGTACGAGTACTTCTAACGTCACGTAAATTACATCATACTACCAGGCCACATGGTAGTGTTTCTTTTAACCCTATATACTGCATCGTCACATGGTAATGCGTCTATTTGGAGCCGATAAGAGGATGAGCTATTGGCTGTGTGCTGTCTCTTTAATAGAACCTTGTAACAAGCTACAGGTTGTTAGTAACGATCTCCTACCGTCGTCGCTATTTCCTGCTATAGTGCATTTAGGGGTTAGTTATACCTCTCACAGAAACGGCTATATAAAAGACAGAGGCTACTACACTAACGTTTGTAACCTTATATTGTCGCCTTTGGGGCACAAGAAGTGCTTTCGTTGTTGGTGTGTCTCATCAGCGCCATCTGAAGCGACACACCCAAATCTCATCGAAAAGTCAAGCAGCGCGTGCCTGCACGTTGCTTGTCAGTCAGTCATCAGCATCGGCGCTGTGGAGCCATGGCAAGAGGAGGAAACTGCCGTCTTCAACTAGCCTCGTGTAGCTTTTGGCGTGCTGGACAGGACTTGGAGCCGACGATGGCACGACTTTCTTACCGTGACCGTCAACAAGAGCAGACATCAATCCGCTGAGACGCACTTACTCCTTAGCTGGAGACAAGAGAGCCTGTTGATGACGACGAAGTTTTCCACTCACTCTCATGCCTCCTCTTCTTCTTCTTGAAGTTTGGAAACATCTGACTTGCGCAGGATACGAAAAATGTAGATGCCGTCGTCCAATGCAATGTCAGGATTGAGTGGGCCCCGTTGCCAGGGACTAGAAAAACTCCGTCGAGCACTTGGCGAGCATTCGCGTACGTGTTAGCCAAGATGAAAAAGGCCACGAGTTGGAAAACTGTTTATAAAGAACCCTCTACTTGCTCTTCCAACTCTCAGCACTGTGTTCCTTGCTGTTGAGTCTTCAGGTACCTGAGGACCCTTGCGCGCCGGCTATACTAGATCGGTACTGGGTACCATTCAATTCAAAGGAAGAGCTATGTCCTTGTTAGGTCGTTTTCGGTTGTACTGTCGGACTCCTTGCAGTCTTTGAGCAGCCACATTGCGGTCAAAGAAGAGAGGGTTGCGGCACATCTATCTTACCAAGGGAAACGTAGCTTGGGCAGACATAAGACCACACACGGTCGCAAAGACCATTGGCTTCTGATCTTGACTCAGGAGGGAAGTAGTCGGTGACTGGCCACCTCAAACTTCTCTAGTGTGCTCCTTGCTTGTGACTCTCCTGCATTTTCTATTGGTCACTAGGATCTTGGAGGGGATGAGAAATCACTCTCTTACACACAGAGGAAGGATTTGTGCTGCCATCGATAGACAAACATGTTGAATTAATGACAAACCATAATGGAGGGGTGCATGCCTTTGATAATGTAATGCCTCTGGAAGTACAAAATCGCCAGCAGTACAGTATAAGGCAAAGTTGGAACCCACAAAGGCAACTAGCCAGGATCCTATGACACATGTGGCCTATTCTCTTCTGACCAAACCAACGGATAAGGATAAGTGAGTTAGAGCAGACCCAGCGACTCCCACCCGACGGAACAAGGCGGAAGGGAAGAAAGGACCACAAGAAAAATGTACTTCGCCATTGCCATTCGGAAGGGCTGACGGTTCGCCCTCCGCTGGGTCTCAGTGGCTGGGTGGGCTGGCTCCGATATACCTCGCAGCTGACATTGACCATCACATTTGGCTGACACTGTAGCTACTGTTGGACATCCAGACCCAAACGCAGCAGCAGCAGAACACCCAGCAGCAGCAGAACACTGTCAGTGGATCGTCCGACTGTGTTCGATTGTCTTGTCCATAAGCAGCTGTTCAAGATGGACTAGGTCCTAAAGAGATCGCGGCCAATGCTGCTTGCTTGAGGCTGTACATTTTTTAATAGGTCGTGTAACTGCGTCGCTAACTGCGGTTCCCTTCGTCGCCTGGCTGCCCATGAACGCCTTACTGACTATTTGCTGGCTCTTACACATGAGGTGCCCTAACCTGGCCTCTAATGATGGGCAGCACGACTCTTCATTAGAAGACATCATGGTTCTACTACTTGGTACCTACTTGTTGAACCTCTTACTGATGGTGTTGATGGGAAGAGAGAGACTTTTTTAAAGATGAACGTATGAGCGGAAATCTTCCCCTCCTTGGTCTGCCGCCAAATGTACCGCCCTCTCTCGTCGTTCTACATGCTACTAGCAAGCAAGTCAACTTCAGAGCGCTGCTTTCCTACTACCAGCTTCTTCTCTCACCGCTCGCACGCGTTCCCCAATGACATCACTCTCCTCCTTCTTTGCTTCTTCGTCACCAATAACAAGTACCTCACCTCCTAACGACGAGCAGCAGGCTATTCAACGACGAGCAGCAGGCTATTGAGAGCCGCAGAAGAAGAAAGATAATATGCAATGAACCCACCTCCCCTATTAGACAAACCTTCTCCTTCTTCGTGGGTTCCTGCATTCTCAGCATTGTTCGTAACATTAACTTTGGCGTCTATAGAAGAGACCGGCCAATCTAGGCCAAGATTAGGAATCAAGACTTAGTACTGATTGTCAAATAACAAGACGCTGTCGGTGGCGGGAGGGCGAGGACAAAAATTTGTCTCTTGGACTTTCTTTCCCGTCTAAGAGCACTTCCACCGGGGTACGCTAAACGGATATGCTATCAGCAAAATTCTCGGCCTCTGATTG
>FLMG01002130.1:0-26421 GCA_900088475.1 Hyphochytrium catenoides | reverse complement strand
TTGACCTACGAGAATTTTTGCAAAAGGACAAAAACGAACGCCCCATTTTTCCACCTCTCAATTCTATCCTTTTTCGTAGGATAAAAGGATCTGGGGTTATAGTAGAGCTTCTAATTCTTGGTGTGCCACTTTGGCGCTGTGTAAATCAAGCCGTAGATTATTGAATGGACGAGCTCTCACTTTTTTTCGCCTTTTGGGCCATGACGACTGAAGAGCGGATGATTGTACTTTTTTTGGTCCTCCCACAGAACTGATGAAAGTAGTTCAGGTCGGCACGTCCAAATCATAGAGTTTACAAGGACGAGGAATGCTATAATTTGAGGATTCCTCGATAAGAACGGCCAGGAGGTCGGCTACTGCTCGTTTCCTGGTGCTTCTTGTAACAGAGAGAATCATGATGAGCTTTGCTCTTCTTCTTCTCCGCCCGTACGACAATGCCGTCCATCCTGAGGGCGAGATCAACGGAGAAGTGTGATACTTTCTTCTCCGAGGGTGATGCTACTGAGAAGTCTTCGCTCACCTCTTCTATCCCCGTGCTATCAGTTCTCTTTTTCTTCTACATCTTCGATTCTTTCCTTTGACAGTTGGTCCTCACTTATCGTCAGAGTATTGAGGGCATCTGACCATTGATGTGTTTGAAGAGCAAGCAAGGTAGAACAGACAGAACTATTATGCACTTCGACAAGAGTAGTGCAGATGGTCTTTGCCTCTTCTCTCCCTTCCTCCCTCTTTGTCATTACCGATTACTATTATTGACGATGATATGATTCTCTAATATTCTGATAATGAGAAAGGTGAGAGCTGAAGAGATTGAGACTTTGTAGCTCTTGCCTCTTCTTCTGAATAATGGTTGTTAGACTAATTCATCATCGTCCACAGCACAAAGGATTGAACGAAGGCACAACTAATAGAAGACTGCTGGCCAGAAGAAACAAGAGAGAAGACGGTGGCTACAAATGAGCTGCTGCTTGCTCAGTGTCCTCTTTGTTATGAAGCAACCCCACCTTACGAGCTAAGTATGTGTGCCCTACGAACAGTAGTTGATGCTCGTACAAAGACCTATGCCACAAGTCTAATTGTTGCACCTACTGGTGCTAGTAGTTTGATGAGGGACGTAAGAATAAATGGAAAGACTTGTCGTTGACCCGCCAATGGTTCTCCTACGGGTTGCTGTCCTGCTTGCTGTATCGCGGTACTCGTCTCTCTCATGATCAGTATTGCACAGAACGAAGGAGTAAGAGAACGGATAGATTCGCGCCTCTGACTATTATTAAACATTAAGGCAAAGACTGGCTAGCTGAAGAGAAGAGTTTGAGATTGCTGTCAAGGTGATGTCCAGAAGTAATTGCAGATCAGAGGAGCGAGCAGCGCTAGGATTATCTGTAACCCTACACTGTGCCTTGGCCAGTCCGTAAAGCTGTACTTTCCTGGAGTGTGAACCATCATGTTGCACTGATAACCAAACGGTGTGGAGAAGCAGGATGAAGCTCCAAACATCACAATGAAGATAGCCGCATAGGGATTAACTCCCTCGAGATAGGCGACGCCTTTATTTGGCGCTAGTGCAATCGGGAACATTAGTGCTGCAGCTCCATTGTTGGTGATGATCTGAGTAAGCAAAGAAGTGCTGACATAGATACCGAAGAGCACACCGTAGTTTCCCCAGGGCGAAAACAGCGTCACCAGTTGTTTCGATAGCTCTGCCGCTGCTCCTGTCTTGTCCATAGCAGTAGATAAAGCGAACGTGGAGGCCACGGTGAGGACCACAGGGACATCAATAGATCGGGCGGCCTGATCCAGCGTCAGGCAGCCAAAAACGATCATAAGAAGGGCGGCTACGGAGGCTGAGATGAAGAGTGACGTCACCTCACATGCCGCCAGCACGATGGCAGTGACTGCGAGAGCACTAGAAAGTAGCATTTGAAGAAGATCAGTGCGGAAGGACTCCGAGTCTTCAATACGGCGTATAACAGTAAAGTCCTGAGTGGCGCCGTAAGTCTTTGAGAAATCTCTGGCGCCCTCAACAAGGACAGTGGTTCCTGCTTCTAACGGGGTGTTGCTGAGAATATCTCCGTCCTCGAGGGATCCAGACGCACGATAATAAGCCCCAACAAGCGCTGCATTGTAGTACCTCTCCCACTTAGACTCAGCAAAAGAGACTCCAGGTTCCGCAAAGCCAGGGCCAAGCACAACCTCATGCAAGGCGCGCCTATGCTTTGGCAGTGGAAGCAAATGACTGCTAGTGGTTGCCACTTGAACGCCATCCATGTTGTAGAGCGTCAGGAGAGCAGAGAGAGACCCAACGACCAAAATGATGTCGCCAGCCTCTACGATCGCGTCTGCCTTCGGATCGGAGAGAACACCGTCCTTACGGGTCAAACGTATGGCTCGTACTGATTCTGTTTGAAAGCCACTCTCTTTGAGGCTGACCTTGCCGTGGCTAGGATAATTCGGAGTAATCTGAAAAGCGACTGCGTACTCCTTCCGTCCGTGGTATTCCTCATGTGCCACAGCAGCTCCCTTCTTTTCAAGATCGTCTGCCTCTTTGGGGTCCTTTAGCGCGATGGGGCTTACAATTAAGAGGTAGAGGACCCCCACGAGGCAGTAGATGACCCCAGCTTTTGTCTGCTCAAAGATGCTAACGGAGATCAGGTTGCCATCCAGGTCCTTTAGACGCTTCGTGTCCACCAGTCCTGTCACCACGAGGTTTGTCGATGTCCCGATCAGAGTGTTCTGGGCTGCAAGGGTGACCCCGATGGTCATTGGCATGAGAAGCCGCCGAGGAGAGACGTTATTGTACTCAGACCACCGCATAATGACTGGGATCATCATGGCAACAATCGGCGTGTTATTCAGGAAAGATGATAACAGCACGCAGGGTGCCAACATGCGGAGGAGCGCAATCCGAAAGTTCTTGGGCCTTCCCAGTAGAACACGGAAGACAACATTCAGCACATTTGTCTGCTGTACGCCCTTGGCCACCACAAATAGGATTGCCACCGTTGCAATGCCCTCGTTAGAGAATCCTGCCAGCCCTTCCTTCACGGTGATGATATCAAAGGCCATGAACGCTGCACCAGACCCAAGAAAGACCATGTGAGTTGGTACCAGCGACTCCACCAGTAGTCCCAGCGATAGGACCACCACGCCAAACGTGAACCACGCCTTCCAGGAGAGGGAGTCAAACTGGAGAAGGCCAAGAAGTAAAAGCGCAAGTGATAGAATGCTGACGGTAGCAAGCCCAACCCAGTGATAGCGTAGAATATGAGTCCAGGAGATCGTTGTTAGCGCTTTCAGGTTCCACCAGCTCTGCCCAGCAATCTTGTCCTCAAATCGGCTGTCTCCTAGTGCGGGAGAGTAGATTGACCTGAAGGGCGGGTTATGCTCCTTGGCGCTGCTAATGGACTGAGCGTCGTCCATTATGGTGGTGGCCTTTGACATCGTTTAGTCTTGTCGTCCGTCTGCAGCGGCCACTTGTCGCTTGGTTCGGGTGAGGAGGGGAATTTGCTCAATGAGGAGCAGCAGGCCTGAAGATCTCCAGCTTCAACAATTCTGCACCTCTTCGCAAAACGGCACTCACTTTTTGAACTTTTGGGTTGTTGTTGCTCTGAAGGAAGGATCGTGAGAAGAAGTGGGAGCTTTTGCTGGACGTCATAACAAAGGATCAATGTTGCTTTTTATAATAAGAGCTGTTGATGATCCTTCCTGATGAATCATCTGAACTGAACCGGCAAGCCACAGCCCGGAAGACGTCTGTTCCACCCATGCCGTCAATCAGGCCTTCAGGATTGGCTGTGCTCCAACCAATCACCATCTAAACTGAACTCTAGACGACCTAAGATGTGACGAGAAGGATTGACTACCAGGAGAAGGTGAGAGTGCACAGGCGGTGTGAGCCCTTGACAAATAAGAAAGCTAGACGAGGTAACCCTAGCTCTAAGCCAATTCCATAGGGGACAAGGGCTATTCTCATTGTGTTGTTAGCATATGTCCGAGACTCCATCATCGTGAGGGTCAGTTTTGTAGATCAGTGCTGTGCTCTCACTCATCACCAGAGCCTTTGGTCTCTATTCCTATGGGCAAATGCTACCATGCAAAAGGAAGAAGCACCTATACATTGTTTATTATATGGGAGTTACCCTCTCGCTCTTTGTTACTATCATTTGTCCAAGAGAGGAGGCATACTTTGTATCCAGAGAGGTTTGGCTTAGCCGGCTTTGCTTACAAGTGCAATGTAGGACAGGTGCCGCCTTCTCAACATCATGAGGTAGGATATTTTCCTCTCTATCAGCCAACAAGTTGGCAGTGTGTCTTATCATCAACCATGGCAGTGGCCATCATCACCTGGGTCTGCAGCCGCGGAAGCACTGTCAGCACTATAGACAATAATAACGGACAGACATCCCTCCTCCGGTCACTCATCATTCGGCCCTAAAGGCTTCATCATCATAACCACAAGCGCACAGGAGTTTTGGGCCTTGGACCTGGGGCACTGATGATCTTCATCTGCATCAGCATCGTGATTGGCTGAGGAGGCTGACCACTGCGGCCAATAACAGCTCGCCAAGCCTGAGACGACGCAAAGATAGAACTCTAGATGGTGACCTTTGGCTTTCTTATTATTACTAGAAGTGTTTCTGCTATAGTCCTCCTACCAATAAGGTAACGCCAGTACAGCACGGGTAAGGTATTACCACTCTGGAACTATAGGTTTTGCCAGAGATAGAAAGGAGACTAGTTGTCCTACCCCTAAGTTGATGATGCTGCGATACCACTGCCAGTCGTTTCTTTATTTGGCAAAGGACAGTAGAACAAAAAGGCCTACAATCGCTAATAATGATGATAGGAGAAGAAGACCTTTATATAGTGAGTACGTAGTAGTCTGTAGTTACACAGGTACAATCTGAAGATCTTGCTGCTGATGAAGCTCTTCTTCATTATTTTTATCAAAGAGTTATATCGTCCATGCTCGCTGTTGTTCTGCTTCCACGCTAGTAGCTTGATTAGCGGGCCTGCTCAAACTCCTCAGCGACCACTTCTTCGGCTTGGTTTAACGCCTCAGCCATTATTACAAAGAAAGAAAAAGCTCATTCTTCCACATCCGCGTCAGCCATGATGAGCCTCCTGAACTCTATTTTGGTCAGAAGAAGGTTCTGTCGAGCGAGAAAGTGTCATCTTCCTTGTGCCTCTTCTTGCTGTCATACAACAGGGCTCTATGCATCTGCTGCCCGCTGTTTGAGGTCAGGTGATGTTGACACACATAAATCCACCTCATTGTCTCAGCTGAGGATTAATAAGTAGTAGCCTAGGTAGTTCGTAGAAACTCGTCGCCAGGCCATTCCTAGTAGTATACAGAGACGAATATGCCTGAGCTGGCTATAGAGACCCTAAAAAGGAGTAAAGGTCTGAACACCGTTGTCAAGGATTACATTGCTACCTTCAATCGCCTCCTAAGGCCTTTGAAAAAAGGCGCTGCATGGATCCGGAAGAGACTTGGTTAACATATCGGCAAACATCCTCAATATGGATATCTATCGGTAACAGATCTCCTTCCTGGTAGTGTTCCCAGATAATGTGGAACTGGCGTCAATGTCTTTAATCTCTTCTGGAAGCAAGCTCCATTGCACCTTGGTTGTCGCGGTAGAAATTGGTAGCATCATCAAAGCAAGGTGCAATGCCTACCGAGATACACCAGTTCCGACTCAGTCAATTCACCTTGGTTGGCGAAGCCACACCAGTTCCTGCTCAGCCATAGCAGCTGCAATACTCTGCTTCGGTAGGGAGGAGGGTGATGATTGTTGCAAGTCAAGCAACCGGAGAACCCTCAGGAATAGGAAATTTGCGCCAGAAGAAGACTTCTATACACATCGTCGTTTGCCCAGACAGAGTTCACAGGTAGAGGTCATCTTTATTGATCTCCTCGGTATTGCCTGGCAAAGAACCTTCGACGACCATACCGTAGTAGCAAATAGATGCCCTTTACATATTAAATAACATCTTTTGTGCCGTTCCAGAGTTCAGTAATGGGCTTTGCTCGATAGTGACGAAGGAGTAGAACAATGTGCATAGGCCAACTCAGGTCTGGACGCCTCACAAGGTTTAGAAGAGAACTCCTACCTGAACCTCTGTATGGTTTATTATTACATTCAGGGCAAGAAGAAGTAGGAGGGGATTCCCGGAGGCAATAACGGAATACTTCCAGGCTTGGACGGCGTTCCGCCTTCAACACCGCTGCTGCTTATTTTTTTAGAGGAGAAGATCAAGGTTGAACCTTCTTCTTTGTGTGGTGACCTTCGGGTGAGCTGACTTGTTTGGTTGGCCCACCTATGCCATGCAATTCCCTACTCATTAGTTTTTATCTAGCAAGAAAGTCTTCTTCTACTGAACTTTCGAGCGCAGCGCGACAATTCCTAAGAAAGATGTTCATAAATACGAAGGTCACCAGTGACTAAACTCCGGTTGTATCTTCCCAAAAACAAGGTTATCCGCTCTCCAGTCTTCAGTCAGGCGCAGTACAGTGGTTGGCTCCAAAGAGTAGGATAAAGCTGTGGCTTAGAAGAGCCAAAGAGACCACCAAGAAGAAGAGCAATATGATTGATGCACGTCGCATGTGAAGATGCTCCTCCAGACGAATTCTTCTATTATTAATTCTTCTTGGTGGAGTCTCAACAATTAACAACAAAAGCAGTCTTCTTCCATCGAGCCAGCTCAAAAGTCAGCTTTATTCACTGCTCAAGAACTCAAGAATCAAGAAGAACAGCGCTCATACGTTTGATCTGATTCTGATTAACTAAAGGTGCATGATTTAATCGATTCAATAAGATTTGTCTCAACACTTACTTCTCCTTACTGTTCCAGTTCTTTTATAAAGGCTGGGCTGTTGGAAGAAGGAGCGAGACTCGTTGCTTTCTCTTTTCTTGATTTGCAGCTGCAGCCCCGCACTCCGGCACCTCCATCAGCCACACTTCCCTGCCCGAACCTTTCTCTCCTCCTCATAAACCAACAATCCTTGTGATCCAACTTTCTACTTCGGCGAGAAGAAAACAGAATGCTAGACAGCAATCTCTCTCTCTCTTTCTCTCTCTTTCTTGGCCTGTCCCGTGTTAAGAAAGAAAGCGGCTGGACGAGAGTAGCGGTGAGTCATGCTGAGTCAAGAAGAAGGACGGCCACCTGATGGTGGCGGTAACGATTGAGAAGAGCAAAGGCACAGCAGACGAAGAAAGCGAGAGAGGAAAAGGGAGAGAAAGAGGAAATGATTTCCTCTCCTCACGGATGTCATTGACCCGCAACACGTACGGGAGGACAGAGAGAGAGGCGACAGGGCTTTCAGTCAGAGAGAAGATGGCGAGACACTCTGGGACTTATCACCTTGGAGGTTGACGGGGGAGGAGGGGAAAAAAGCTGACAAGAAAAAGAGAGACTCTATGCCTTGCAGCGAGGGGAAGAGAGAAGAAGAAAGAGTCACCCAGCGACACGCAGAAAAGGAGAAGAAAAAGTGTCATTGGCATCCTTCTTTAGGATGGGAAGCGAGAGAGTGGTGGTCATCAAGAGAAGATTACTCTCCACTCTCCTCTCTTCGGCACCTCTTCACGCTCTTGCCATCATTCTCTCTCCCTCTCACTTTCTCTCTCTCGTCTCTCTCTCTCTCTCCGTCTCTCGCTGGCGGGTCGTCTCTCGCTGCTTTCCATTGTGGTTTCACGTTGGGACTCTCTGCACCAGCGGGAGCACTCATCACGCTGCTCATCAGCCATAAAAAGGGCTTGTGAATTGTCGAATAAAAGCTTGTCGGCCATCACGCTTGCTCCTGGAAGAGAAGAACAATGTCTCTGTCCTGCTGCACTCTTTCTCTCCAAGTTCTCTTCTTCTTCTTCGCTTCCCCCATTTGAGAGCCTCATCATCACTCTTCCTCGCACTTCTAACTCTCTCTCTCTATGTCTTTCTCCTCTCTCTCTCTCTCTCTCTCTCTCTCTCTGTGTCTCTTATGTCTCTGGCTTACTCATTTGTCAGTCCTTTCTCAACATCTAGTCGTACGCTCCTGCTCCTCTTCTCAAGGCTCTCTCTCTGACAGCGACAGGTGGGAGGATGAGGACCTCACGGTTGACAAGCCAGCTCCACAGCGACCGCCCGCCCACCCGTGATGTCAATGCTTTTGGCCTTGTTAAATGACGGATGATGATCGGCAGGAGGACAGCGCTACCTCTCTGTGGCCCCCGCAAGTTCTATTCCTTCCTTCCTACTCTACTCTCGCCTTTTATCTGAGGCTTCATCCGTCTTCCTTGGACCTTCCGCTCTGCCAAACCTTCCTTCCTGCGTCTCTCTCTCTCTTTCCCTCTCTTCCTCACTCTCTCTCTCTGTCCCTCTCCTTTGTCTCTCTCTCTCCATCGTCCCGGCTGTCTAGCATCCTACTGTTAACCTTTCTAGCACTCTGGCCACAACCCTGCCCCACTTACCTTTAAGCCTAATAAGGGAGTGAGTGAGTGGGGCGACAGCAGGTGGGAGAGAGAGAAGTGAAGCAGAGGAGGTTGCATACCAGGACAGGGAGCGGATCATCATGCTTCACCTGCAAGAGTCATGGAGAAAGGCACTCAATGAGGGGCACAAGTCTGCTGGCGTCAAAGGCTCACAATCCAATCTCCCCGGCGCTGCTCACAGCGCTCTCTCATAGCACAGCATAAAGAACGCTCTAACATCGACTCTCTCCCTAAGAAAAACAGCTCAAATGGCGTCAACAGAACCTGTGTGCACGATGCACGATAGCAGCAGTGATGCTCCTCCGGTGCTCGCCCGGCCTCCTCCTCCTTCCCAAGCAGCAACAGTGTCTGCTCTCCTGCCATCCGCTCCCCTGACAATGCCTTCCATCTCCATCATCTCTCAGCAGGAATCAGAGAGGAAGGTGCTCGAGATCAAACGTTCTTTCTCTGGGATGATGTCTCCTGCAGACCGTCATCTATCGTCTCTCAGCGATGAAGCGCTGAAGAAGCTCATCAGACCCGTCACCATATCCTGGAGCAGTCTCTTCTATGATATCCCACAAAGCACCGCGAAGCCTAAGACTAAGAAGGAGAATGCGATGAAGAGAGAGAAAAAGCATAAGACGACAACATTAAAGGACGGCAACAGTCCTGTTACTGAGGTTCTAGATGGACCTCTATCCTCCTCGAGACCATCCTCGTCCGTACAAAGAGAGAGTGACTACCTTGAACTAGGCGAGGCTGCGGGAGGAAGCCCAAAGGCTCTCACCATGGCCAGCAACGAGGATCGTCGAGGTGAGAAGCTGCTAGGTTCTTCTTCTGTGGAGAAAAGTAAAGGAGCTGCCACGATAAGCCGCCGAGTGTTGCTGAGTAACGTGACCGGCAGAGCAACTGCAGGGTCCTTTCTGATGATCATGGGGCCCTCAGGCTGCGGCAAGACGACACTGTTGGACCTCTTGGCGGACCGTTTGAATGTATCGCACAGCGGCAGGGGCTTCTCAGGCTCTATTATGCTAAACGGCCGGCCGCGGGATAAGTGGTTCCGACGAATATCCTGCTATGTCCCCCAAGAGCCTTCTCTTCTAGGTGTCCTGACTGTCAGAGAAACGCTAAGCTTTGCAGGCAAACTCTATTGCGACAGCCACCATGAGAGGCGAGAGACAAGAGACGCCATTGTGGAAGCGGTGATCGTGGACATGGGGCTCGAAGACTGTGCCAATACCAGGGTAGGAGACATCTTCTTCAAAGGCCTATCTGGAGGAGAGAAGAGGAGACTGAGCATCGGCATTGAGCTCATTAAGAGCCCCAGCCTCATCTTCTTGGACGAGCCGACAAGCGGCCTGGACTCAGCCGCTGCTCTAGAGATCGTGAAGCACCTGAAAATGCTGGCTTCCCTTGGCCATACCATTGTGAGCACTGTTCATCAGCCGTCCTCGGAGATCTGGTCTCTCTGCGATGACGTTCTCTTCCTATCCAAGGGCCGGACAGTGTTCTTCGGCAGGGCGGAGACTCTGGTGGACTACCTGGCCACAGTGGGCTACCCGTGCCCTCAGTACACCAACCCAGCAGACTTTGCGCTAAGCCTGATCAACACTGACTTTCCTCATCATGCGGACGTGGATGTGCTCGTCGAGATAGCGGAAAAGAGTGAAGCCTATGGGCGGCTATGTAAGGCGATAGAGGACGAAGATGTGACACTGAGCGGCGTGGACGCCACGTCTTTCCACTCAAAGTATCCCACTCCGAGATCCTATCAGTTCCTGGTGCTCTGTCATCGGACTTTCCTCGATAATCTTCGGAATCCGGGAATCTTCTGGGTGCGGCTGTTTATGTATGGCATGCTCTCCCTCATGATTGGCACCATGTACATCGACACATCCTCTTCTACCATCAGTGAGCTGGAGATCTCAGGGCTCTTGCTCTACGTGCTGAACTTTATGGTCTTCATGTCCGTCGCGGCGCTGCCTTTCTTCATCCAGGAAAGGGCCGTCTTCGTCAGAGAGAGAGGCAATGGAATGTATGATGTGTTGCCCTATCTGATGGCCAAGTTTTTCCTTTCTCTGCCAGGCGTCTTCCTCATCTCCGTGGTCTGCACCGCTTTTATCGTCCCTCTCGCGGGCATGCATGGGTTTGGACTCTTTCTCTTGACGCTGTTCCTCTCTCTTATCGCTGCAGAGTCCTTCATGCAGCTGGTGGGGGCTCTAGTGCCAAACTATATCATCGGAATGGCCCTCGCTGCCGGTCTGTATGGGATGTTTATGCTGTGTGAAGGCTATCTGATCACCAAGGAGAACATCCCTGGATACTGGATCTGGGTCTATTATATTGCCTTCCATACGTACGCCCTAAGAGTCTTTATGGACAACGAGTTCTCTCACTCGCCTGAGGGTCAGGAGCTGCTTCTGCGCTTTGATATGACGGGCGTGGACGTGTCTAGAGATCTGATCATCCTTCTTGCCTTTGGCCTGGGGTTCCAACTTCTATTCGTTATCAGTGTGCACAAGCTTCATACCGGCCGAAGATAGAGAAGCAAAGAAGATTAACGTCGGTTGGGGCTCTGAACCTCTTCTTCTATCTCTCCTTTCTTTGTCTGTGCTGACTGACTTAGAAGCAGGGGATGAAAAAGAGTGAAAGGAGGTTGGGAGAGGTCTTTGATCAAGCATTCGTTTGCTGCCCTTGCTGATATTAGCTGTCTGATGATGGAGAAGATGCAGCCAGTATTGGCTGACTTTGGGCGTTCTTAGTGCGGGCTCGCCCCGCTTCTAAAGTAGCGATTAAGAAGGTCTTTCCTTTTTCTCTCTCTCTCACTGTCTCTCTCTCGCTTGCGCACACAGCCTCTCTCTCTGTTTCGCCTCTTCTGCCTCTTTCTCTCTCGCGCTGTCTATTTCTCTCGCCTGCCTATTCTTGTACTGTCTTCCGCTACTGCTTCTCTAGGTCACTGCCACATAAATGACGCTGGCGTGACAAGCTCCGTCTTGTCTTCGTAACTCTCTTGAACGTCTCGCGTCTTTGATAGGTGTATCCGCTGCCCGCTAAGGCTGTCTTTGCCGCCTCTCATGGTAAAAGTAGAGCCTTTTGTTTGCCCTTGTCGTCGATTCCAAAGGGCTGTGTTAGGGCGTGCCCTTTGCCTTATGATCACGTTCTTCGGGAGGTTGCTCAAATTCGCTTAGGCCTGCTGTTGAATCACGAGCGCTCTGCTAGGAGAAGAGCGTTGATGGGACACTTTGCCAGGAGGAAGAGCGTTGCTATGGATGCTCGCTGGAGTGTGGGAACAGCAAAAAGGAAGCCCAACAACAAAGCGAAGAGACACACCTACGGATTGCCGTGGAAGCTGGAGCGGCGAGCTTGATAGATGAGGAGCGGAGCACGAAGGAATTACTCCGAGCACTGAGTGATAGGCCCTGGAAAGAGAAGTGACGGCGTCCCGTATCTACTTCATCATCAATCACCATGCATTATAAGGGAACTTTAAACGACGCTAGGGTTCTTTTTCTGCTATCGTGAATTATTATAAGAGACAAAGATCTAACAAGCCAGAGAGTTGATGAACTCATGGATCAAGAAGACGGGCCAAGAAACAAAGAGAGAGGGGCTCTCACTTGTTGCTAGACTGGCCTCTGAACGTTTGCTTCTTGGCATTCTGAGCATTACTTGCGTTAGGCAGAGTGGTAGAAGAGGAAGACGAAGAGGCCAGAGTTCCTGCATTCTTTTGCTGCTTCTGACCACCGTTCTTGCTGGCGGCACGCTGCTGCTTCCCCGCGCTAGCGTCTGCAGCCGCCACCGTCTGCGGTTGGTTCTTAGCAGTCGCTCGTTCTGTCCCAGGAGTCTGCTTCTTGGTGGTAGGGCCAGCCGTCGTCGTGGTGATTCGGGTAGGACTAGTCTCCTGGCCCTGCGATCGCTGGCTGTTGGACGACGTAGGGCTCGCTGCAGATGCCGCTTGACCATTATTCTTATTCTTGGGAACAACGTTGACCCTGATGCAGTCGTCTTGACTTCCTCTCTGGGCTACAGGCATGATAACAGGCTGATGAGCCGTCGAGCCGGTGATACTACAGATCCGGTGCTCTCCGACGCCCGTGACCCCTGCTGTGACCTCCACTGAGAGAATATTGCCTGGCTCTGGCTGCTGATCCAAACCTTTAAAGAACTTGAACGTCGTCGGGTCTGTAAGCTTCAATCCGTCAAGCTCTTCCATAACCACATGGATATGTCCTATGATAAGTCCTTGATCATTGAGGATCTGCGGCTGCGTATAATAGAGCCTTTTCGGGTCTAAGAAGGTTCCAAGCTGCATGTTCCTCACTTGCACTGCAATCTTGAAGCTTTGGCCTTCTTCAATGTCCTCACCGTTCTGTGGAGATATCAACCGCGTGGAGACCATGTTTTCAAATTTTGGAATGGCTCCCTGCACCGTCGTACTGCAAGCACCAGTGCGGATCTGAGTGCCATCGTTAAGAGCAAGCTCAGGATGTTGCTGGCAAAAGTCTGCCGAGGAAGGCGAAGAGGAGCCAGCTTGTTTGCCGGTCGCGTTGCCTCCTTGCCCTTTACCCGGACTTGGCGCTGTCTGCGCCTCCTTCGTTGATGGTTGTGCCGTTTCGGGAGATGCAGTGCTCGGAGCTGCTCGCTTCTTTTGGGTCTGTTGCTTAGCTGTTGACGAAGCAGTTGTGGGTGCTGCTGCTGCATTTGTGGGCTGGCCTTGCTTTCCTGATGCCGTGCCTTTGGTTAACTGACTACCAGCGATGCCCACTTCCGCATTGAACTCCGCCGCCAAGGTAGCCAGGGCTTGCGTGGCCTCTGCAGAAAGGTCCTTACCACCCTTCAGGCCCGAACCAGCAACCTTTTCTTGAGCTGAACGGCACTTGGAGACGGTTGCTTTGTCAGCCTGGCATTCGTCATTAAGACGGTCACATATGAAGTTTGCGACGATGCCTGGCTGGAGTGCTGACTCTTGCCTGCCAAATACTGAGTTCTGCTGCTTGAAAGCACCAGGAACGAAGCGGACCTCCTGTGCCCTGTCGCCTTGATTATCCAAGCCAAGACCCACTTTGAGCTCAGCCTCACTGGAGGTGCATTTCCCAAGCTGAGCGGATGCGCCTTGCATGAAGAGAGAGAGAGAGCATGATGACATCAAAAGGATAAACGCCGGGGAAGAATAGAGAAGAGGGATCTTCATTTTGTGAGGTTCTTGTTGTCTTGGTAGTAGTACTGACTTGTCTTCTTAGAGTTAGAGGTTTGGAAGAAGGTTCCCTTTTTCTAGTTGATAGCTCTGTGCTCCACTCTGATGGTGATGAGACGCTGAGTTTCTTGTGTGTGGCTCCTTGCAGGGAATTTAGAGAATGGGATGCAGGTGAAGGAGCAAAGAACAGAGAAGGACGGAGATGATGGGCACCACTACTTGAAGGAACTGAACTAGCTACCGGAGCGGAGGGCCGGAAGAGTCTGTTGCAGGATGAAGGAGAGGGAGGACGGCGGGAAGCCCGGTGACTTCAAAACTGGCCACTAGTAGAGTAGGAGGCTAGGCTTTAGAGGGTCAAGACAAAGAGGGAGGACGAAGGAGCAAGAAAGAAGAGGTCACCAATGAAAACAATCTCAGCCGGAGCCTTCCTTCCTGCTATTATATCTTCCTGCTATTATATCTTAGAAGATGAGAGACCCTACTGTCGAGCAGCAAAGCAATTCCTTCTTCCATCCCTCCTCCTCATCCTCATTCTGCTAACAACTCTGGCCTCATCAGATACTCTGATTGTTGCTGCTGCTGCATGACGATGATACGCAACCGCCGAACGACACCAGACGAGGAACGAGGAGTAGCATAACCCCAGCACGACCCTGGAGAAGGTATCCTCCTCCTCCTTGTCCTATCATCACTCAGGGTGCAGCAATCTAAGAATCCTGCTCACAGAAGTGTTGACTGAAAGGATCTGGCTCGATCTTTCTCCCTGTTGCTGCCTACTTCTACGTTCATGACACCGGCCTGCGTGCTGCACTTCTATACGATGTAGAAGGTAGGATCGAAGACCTAGCGGCCGTCCATCATCAGTGTAGGCCTTCCTCCTCCTCCTCCATCCTCAGTCAACAGTAGGATCCTATTATAACCCTTGTAAGCAGCAGTGCTGGGCCATCATCTCAACAAGGAAGGAGCATGGTCAGACGATCAGAAGCGATACCGGAAACGGTCAGGCTAGTGCTGTTGCTGTACAGCTGTCTACACTCTGTCATATCCTTTGATATCGCTCACAAGCAGCACCGAACGGGGTAAGCGCTAGCCGTTAGCCGTCAAGGGAAGGAGGGTTGGAAAGGTGAGGGATCACAGTCGTGTAACGGAAAGCTGCTGAAGGGACAAAAAAGGAGAAGTGCAAGAGAACCTCAAACAGACCTTCACCTGCCCTCCTCCTCACCCTCCTCCTCCTCTTCCCTCCCTATGTTGACTATGTAGAGTGCTCTTCATGATGACAGGAAAGTCTTGCTCAGCAGCTGTCTATCAACTGGTCTCCCTCTCGTCGTTCCATGGCTAATGACAGGACAAGTCCTGGCTCATCATTATCATGCTGCACTTGTACCGCGTCGCTCCTCCTCCGTTCCATCGTTCTTATCGCATTACTCTCTTTGATGTGTCGTATCGATTGCTCTTGCTGGTCCTGGTCCGGGTCTCAACAGCTCGGGACGTCTCTTTGATGATGATGTTTAGATTGTTTTTCGAGAGAAGAAGGAGAGGACATCTTTGTATCTGCGGGCGGTCAGGGCAGCTAACGACACAGGATATGATTGCAGCCTGCACGGCATTTTTGCTTCCTCTACTTTCCTCCCTCCCGCTTTGGTGGGTACGAGTCCTTCCTCTTGCCTTGCGCTTGTTGAATAGAACCTTATTTGCCCACTACCGTTCCCTATCCTTGTATAAGTAAGGTTGATCCCCTACAAAGCATCATTTTCGGTCCTCAAAGATCTGGCTTCATGAAACCACGGTGCTGAAAGCCTTTTGATAAAAGGCTGGGCCGGTTGCCAAAGGCAGAGGCATCACCTTCCTCCTCAAAGCACTAAGCGCCACCGCCGGTGTTGACAGCACCTGCCAGATAAGCTTTCCGACAGGAATGGAGCTCCACCGTTCTGAAAGTTTTTTTAGGCTATGTACAAGCTCATTCAAAAGTGATTATATTAAGCGAGGAAGCTTTATAATCAGTGCTATTATCAATAGTTGGAGGCTTGCCAACAAGATGGGGAATCCAGCGTCGATTCCCTTTTCTGTTCAACCCTCTCTCTGTTGGCTTCTCCCTGTCAACGCTACTACTTTCTCTATACCTCTCTCCTCTCTCTTTCTTTCTCTTTCCCAATACCGTTACTTTTCGGCGAGCCGTTGGAGAGGAAGACGATGATGTTCTCTTTATCACTCTTCCTCAACACTGTCAGGAAAGAGAAAACAAAGCAACAGCTGCAGAAAATGAGGAAAAATTGCAATGCATGATGATGTTCTCTTTCTCACTCTTCCTGAACAAACTGAAGAAAGAGAAACTAAAGCAACAGCGTCCGAAGATGAGGAGGACCATAGGGCAGCAAAGAGAGTTGTGAACTGGTCCGGTAGCCGGAACATGATGCCTATTCTATACGGGTCGGAGGCGCTAACCCTAACCCTAAAACATCCGCAGAACGTTGAGGCTTCCTCAGAGCGGAAGGATAGCGCTGGCGTCGCTCTTCAAGTTTGCGGGTGCCTGGCCCACTTTCTCCCTCGGCTCCAGAAGTGTCAATGCCCTGTAGGTAAGTCAGTATACTTGGTCTCACTGCTATTTGAGGAAAACGTTCTTGATCAATACAATCGGGAGCCAATGCCTATCAAGGCCAGATAGCCAGCCTAGTGATCGCTACAGAGCAGGGCCATCGTTGCACGAATGGCGAGAGACATTGGGAACAGGCTTCTGAGCCCTCTACGCTTCAGTTTGACATTGACTGCTACTTTTGGAACCAGAGCTTACCTCCTCTCGACAAATTGAAGAACGCGCACGTCCTTACGTTAATCACTCTCTGTGCCTTACCTTGACTCTCTATATATATACGCGGGAGAGAGCTTGTCTTGATCTCAAAAAGTCCTGTCGTCATGCTCATTCCGAAGTCCACTCCAAATGGAGAGAAGAAGTGGATACATACCATTTCCATGAAGCGCTCTCTAGACGTAGATCATCTCTTCTCTCTATGACTTAGACGGGCAATCTTCCTCTGCTGATCTACGAGGGCGCAGCCGTAAACTGGTGGAGTCATTTGTCCCACGGCATGTTAGCCCTACAAAGCGAGGTAAAACGGAAACAAACTGAGAATGCTTCCACCCGAGTAAAAGTAGTCGAGGAACTAGGTCTCTCTCTTCATCTATGATGCTCAGCATACTCATTATGAGATCCCTCCTACCAGGCGAGTTCGCAATGATTATATTGAAGATTAATGCAATGTCCATCTCTTCTACCAGTCAAACTAGTCGAACTGTATGCGGCCCTCCTTGGTGATAAAGGCGCGCTTCTCATTGTTAAAAACTCCGCCTGGACAAGACAGACTGCGATGGTCCTTCAGCATGGCGTTTAGAGCTTTAAGCCCAGTACAGATCATCAACGCCTTCCGTGCGCCTTGGACATCTCCTTTACTGTTAGCTGCCGTCCACAGCGATGCTGGCGGCTCCTTAAAGAGTGGCATCGAGCAATTTGAGAGCAATTGGTCGTGGGGAAGGCGATACTTGGTCCAGATCCACGTCCTTCGTTCCCGTTCAGAGTCTTCCAACTGGAGGCTTTGACAATAGTGGAAGAATGTAGGTAAGGAAATGGGCTCTTCTGGTGGTTCGGCGACGCTACGGCCATTGTGACGATGAAACAGCGCGTGCAGGCCTTCGCCCTCTCCCTCGGAACACGGATTCTGGTCGTCAGAGAGCTTCCCATCGATCCAGGGCCACCCTTCGTCCTCCCCTGACGGGTGAGAGATCATGTAGTTGGCCAGTCTTTTCTGCTGGATTCCTTGGTTCGCTGTGGCCAAGCTAAAGGCACTCATCTCTTCCATCCATCCTCCATTCAGCCGCCATAGCGTTCCAGTCAGATCGAAGTAGTCTCCTACCAGGGCTCTAAAGTCCTTCACCAGCCCAATATACGGCGGACCGACGGCTAAGTCAAGGGCTCGCGCAGTGCCTGGCTTGAAGCCGTGAACAGGAGAGTCCGCTGGAAAGCTACTGTTGAGCTTGTCGACGCCCTTCAACCATGTAGAGCCATATCCGTAGGCCTGAGAGACCATGTAACCAGGCGCAACCCAGTCATTCAATACACTCTCATTCATAGAGCTAGAGGCGCTAATCCAGTTCTTGGACGTAAGATGATGGTCACCACCAGTATTGGTCACCAGAGGTCGGAGAAAGATGAAATCTGTATCTATCAGCGCCACCACCTCCTCATCTCTCTCATTGGGAAGGCTCTGAAGCCAGTCTCGCAGTCCCCCAGGTTTGTTCCGCGGTGTATACTTCGTCTTGGAGACCTCATCCCAGGCATAATCTCCAGCAAAGAAGACATCGTAGTCTTGTTCGATACCAAGAGGAGAGTTACGCTTTCTTGCCCTTTCCTTCTGCTGTTGGTCTTCAGTGCAACCGCTAGCGATACGTGTGATCTTTCCTGTGTGTCCTACTCTTCGCGCAGAAGAGAGAAGAAGCTCCGACTGCCATGTCATGAACGGAGAGCAGTCTGTTGAGAAGATAATGTGAGGCATCACATCCTTCGTCTTCCCCACCATCTTATTATCAGACAGCGAAGAAGAAGAGACAGTCGGACCAACATCGCTACTAGCCTTCTTCCAAGAAGATAGTTTGAGGGGATGTTGGGACGGCTCCTCCGTGCTGGTATAGAGGCAAAAAAAGCCAAAGGTGAGCACGATAAGGAGAAGCCCAAACACTAGGAGAGATCTCGGTACTGGGAGTGTTCTGGTCCTTACTATCATCCGCCTGAGCGACCATTTCCAAACATGGCGAGCGCCATGGCTACGTGCCACTGGACTCCACCAGCACCAGGATATTGCGTAGGCGGATTTCTTGGAGTTGTCCGCGGCCAAAAGCTCAAAGCTCTCTTCTACCCCCGCCCTGCTTTTAAGAGGGACAGAGTCTTCATGGTTATTTCTCGAACTCTGGCTGTTAGGTTGCTTCGTCAGGCTACGCACCCATGAATTCTCTCCCCGTCCACTGACATCCCACATATGCGGCCAACAAGAGCTTCGGGGACACAGGTAGTCGACCGCAAAGGAAACAAAACTGTCTCTGATGGTCGTTGCGGCTGGGCATCGTGCTTCTCCAATTCCTTCTCCACTGCTAGTCTCGATGGCCGGAGCCTGGCAGTCATGGTTGTGATGGGAAGATCTCACTACTGAAGCGTGCTTGCCGGTAGGGCGGACCCCACGTGGCACTTCTACTGCTGTGCTGGTGGTGCTGGCGAGAATGTCAGGCGAAGGCGGACAAGAGGATGGCGGCGGTACCGGCCGTCGCAAGAGAGACAGCTTCTGGTGTTCAAGGGCACTCATGACTGTCTTCCTCAAGGGTATTACCGAAGACTCTCAATATGAACCTCTTTCGTAATCAAGTCCGAATGATGGCGGGAGACCGTCCGTTGCCTGATGCAGCGTAGAGTGGTCTTTCTCTCTCTAGTAAGGTTGTACTATTGCCATGACGCCAAAGGCCCCAGCCTAATGTGCGAGTGTCTAGCTCCGCTCCGTCAGTCTTTTGTCCGGACTTGTTGAGAACCTGAGGCTACCAATAGTGGCCGCTAGGTGTTGGACAGAGGAGGAAGATTGGGCTTCAGTGTGATAATTGGGGCGTGCTGCCGTTGTGAAGAACGCTAGTCTCTTATCTAGTGGACCGATATTTTGGAAATGGGAGTTATTTTTAAAGCAACGATCCTATCTTGCCGCTTCTTCTCATTCTCCCTGCCGCTGATGAGCGACGGTTATAAGAAAAATAGGATGGTTTGATGTACAGAAGGCCGTACTTTTGCTCAGGGCGCAACCCTTCTGATTGAGGCACAATTTTACCCATAACCCCAACATAGACAGGACAGTAAGACCCGGCCGAGTGAGGATGTGACGACGGGAAGGAAGGTAAGATAAGAGAAGAGAGGCATGGCTCTTGCTATACTTGTTCCTCTGGTGGTTCGTGGGCTTCTTCCGGTCACTGCGAATCTGTAACGGAGACTTCTCTGGGACACTCTCTCTGTCAACAACGGCTTGACTATTCTCATCGTGACGATGGAGGAAGACGGAGAACGGTCGAAGGAGGTGAGTATTCCTTCTTCTAGGATTCAAAGGATGGATGATAGTGGGAGAAAGAAGAGGGAGCAAAGTGGTCCAAATTCTGATAGGCGAAAGCGCAGAAGACCATGATAGTGAAAGGACAAAAGGAGGAAGTCTACAACGCGAGAGCGAGGTTGTCCGAAGAACCTTGCTCTACCATGGTACTTCACGACTAAAGCTTGAGCCTGGAAAAAAGGAACCATCACGATTCGTTAAGGGGAGGCCTTAGCAGGCCGGCGGTGCTGTTGGTGGTCGAGCTGTAACCAACGACAACCGACCCACAACGGCAAACATCGCCCCGAACAAAGGAGAGGATGCCACCGTTGGCTCTACCCGTCCATGAAAAACAAGCTGGTAGGCAACAAGAGCTAGGAGGACTTCTTGTTTGATTTGTCTTGGTCCTATTTGCTTAGAAGAATGTTCAAGACTCTACAGAGAAAAGACGAAGAACCATAAGCATTTTATGGAAGAGAATGATGAGGAAAATCTCATTGAGAAACTGATAAGACCAACAGTTTTTTTATTCATTCTGGTGCCTTTGCCTCGCTTTCCCTATCAAAGAATGAAGCTCTGCTATTGATGGGGATGATGGTGAGGGCACTTGCGGTGGTTATCAAGTCAGGAGTTGGTTGGCCAAAACGACGGTGAAACGGCTCTTCTGTAACGTCTCCCCAGTGATTTCTTCCTTGCTTCTCTCTCTCTTCTCTTCTCCTTGTAAGGGTCTCTTTTCCTTCGAATTGCCTTTGGCTCACGGTCGTTGGTGTCTCCTCTTCTCTGACAACTGGCTCTAAAGTCATTCGCTTGCCACGCTCTAACTCTACACAAAGGTTCTAGCTACGGTTGCAGGCTGATGCTGCACACGGAGTCTTTCAGAGCTAATCTTCTGGCTACTCTCTGGGGCGGTTGGCAGCTCAGTCTGTAAGCAGCTCTTCTCTCCTCGTCGGTAGTTCTTTCATCAGTCGATATATCGGTTGCTAACCTCTTTCACTGGTCTTGGTTGGTCCTCGGATGCTCTTTCCTTGATAGCTCTCTCGAGCGGTAGCTCTTCTTTGGGGTCGATAACTCCCTCCTAGTCCGCCGCTGGGGGACGCTACGGCGGCTCGACTGCGCTTCTCTTCTCGAATGAAGTATCTTCAGTGGAAGGCCTACCCTAAATGGCTTGACGAATAAAGTCACTAACAATAGCTGCACTACTATCCTGACGTTCAAGCCTTCTATAGTAGTGGAGGATCAGGCGAGGTCAATCCTCGATTTGCATCCAAGGACAGTGCTTCTGTGGCAATCCCAAAGGGCGGAGGTGATGATTGTGGTGATTCAGGATAAAAGACTGAGGCTACTATTCACTGCTCAAGTAGTATGATGACAGGTCCCGTTCCCTCGATCTATCCATTGACTCGGCTCTCTGAAATAGAAGGCCATATGATGACGGTGATGCATAGAATATATTTGGGTCCCGAGTTTTTTTGATGGTTGTTGGTCCTATGATGAGAGAGTTAACGTGCATCAGTCTGTGCTAGATATGAACGTTTCCAATATAAATTGGTCCCTTAGGCATCCTAGGGAAAGAACTTTTCCATGGTTCTTTCTGGAGTACTCTTCGTGTCAATAGGATGGCGCTGCCTCTACTACTGGCTTTTGTTTAATGAACTGGAGTGTGGTCGGGCGCTCTATCAGGGCGTACGACTCGCATCTCTTCATGCTGGAGAAGCTACTCTGCGAATCTGCACTATTGGTCCGGATCCTCTATGGTCTGGACTTTGCGACCTTATAATCTCTTTAGTGCTTTGCCTGATGGGGCTGGGATGTATCTTTGTGTTTTATGATAGTTTCTCACTTATCATCATTATTAGCGTCAGGTCTCGACTGCGGTACTCTCCTTTGCTCAATGGCTTCATTAGTCTATTCTCCTTAGAACTAGACAGTGAAAAATGTGTTCTGGAGCGGGAAGACAGTGGTAATATCACGCCGCAGGGTAGTACTAGTAGCTCACCGCAAGCAGCGTGCGAGGGATAAGGTCAGTCTTAGTTTGATAGACTTCCATCTAATGAATTCTTGGTTGCACAAGGGTAAAAGTGGATGTAACACATCCCATGTTCAGGACCACGTTAGGGATACAGACGGTACCTTCTGACGTTGAAACTCATCTATCTCTGGTTTCAAGCATCCTATCGACTGCGCAATTAGTTCTCCGCCGGTCTCTGGCATAGAAATAGAGCAATTTTAGGCCTTATAGACGTCAGCGAAGGAATGAAAAGGGCCTGAAAAGCTCTGCTCCAGGTTAATAACCTCTAGTCTCTCAACATTATGAGAGGATGATTGGAACTCAGAGATTGGGAAGAACGTATTCCCGGCGGGCAAAAGCAAAACGGTTGAATATTCGGGGGGATATTAGGTTTTCCTGGCGCGGTTAGAGGATGGGGCTGACCTCGGGCCTCAGTCTCAGATTTGCTCGGTCAGCCTCAGCCTCTCCCGCCTGTCCAGACGTAGACAAAGCGGCAACGGAGAGGGGAGGCACAGCTGACTGCACCTATTCGGCGTAGCAAGAACAGTCAACCGCCCGCCCGCCCTGTCTTCACTGCGCCAAACGTACGTTAGAAGAGAGAGTACGTAACTAATTTGTAGTCGTGGCGGTAAGGAGTACTCAGTTCTTGTGAGTTAGCTTAGTCCTTGTGGGTTAGTCGTAGAGTTAGGACACGTCGGCAATTACTAACGGGGCCAAGAGCTACCTTCCGGTTGACCCAGCTAGGCGACAAGGAGAGCTCCCAAACTAGTAATGTCAAGCGCCAGTTTGACTCCCCCAGCCAGAGGTTTACCACCATTCATTTGCATGTTCTCTCACGCTCATCCTGGTGAGCAGAAGGAAATCTAATCATGGACTAACGACGGCTGACTATGCGAGCCCCAAACCTCTGCTGTCCCGCACCCCTCACTAATAAGACAAGCCAAAGAGAACTGAATTGATGATAGATAGGGTCCTCGAAGGGATCCCAGACGTACACCGCGCAAGCCTACTTTCTTCTGACAGAAGTTCGCGTACCAGTATGATAAAGCGGTGGTAGAAGAAAGCTGTAAAGGGAATGTCTATGGATACGACAAGGTCATAGGAGCCGGACGAATACTGAACCACCAGAACAGAGAATCCCAGGAGCTACGCACAAGAGGATAAAGGAACAAGGGAGGATGGAGCCGATAGAATGATCTCTCAACTGGCTCGGTCAGCATAGCCTCTAGTCCGCATACACGATCAGCAACAGCACGAGTAATGATGCTCTTCAGAGGTGTTACCGTGCGCCAACATCATCAACACGACCTCCCAGCGTCACCCTGAGCAGCTTCAAGACGTAGACTAATGAAGCTTACTAGCAGTAAGTAGGTATCCAAGCAAGCGATGATAGAGTCGTTGTCAAGCTAGCGCAGCCTTCCTTTGTGCAAAATGGGTTCGAGTCTTCCAAAGAATGTGGTGCAGACATGTCCGTGTGAGTCCTCTCATAGTAAACCATGGCGATATTCTGTGTCTAGAGGACCACTGAAGCTGAATGATACACAAGCGTTCTCATCATAAGATTCACTAGTAAGTGAGCACGCCCTACGATCTACCTACTTTGCTTCTCCTCCTCTATCTCACGTTCTCTGTCTCCTTTGTGTGTCATTTGCTCCTCTAACTCTGCTCAATCTGTACTGCCGCTTTCAATCTGGGTCTCCCTTCCTTGAAGCTATCTGTGACTTCCTTTTCTCCCTTTCGAAGCTATCTTCTCTGCGCTCTCTCACACTCTCGTGTGCCTCGCTGTCGCTCTGAAATACATGCCAGAGTCTCGAAGAGCTTCTCATCACTACAGAGCGACCTTTCATCCCTCGCTGACGGGTGGGAGACCTAGTTGGTCATATTTTTTTGTCCAGATGCCTTGGACCACCGTGGCCTAACAACTAATGAGGATGGCGGAGTACGAGTGAGGGAGACGGAGAGCGGAGGGAGAGGATACCTCAAAAATCCGCTAAATTGATGATAATCTTGACAGCGAGTATGAGAAGAGCCAGAGGAAGTAAGACAAGTTAGTGGGACATGTAGGTATACAAGGTTCTCAGCAAAAAAAGTGAATCATTCTGAGCGAACAGGTCGCGCAGTAGTCCCAAGAGGAAGGGATAGAGAGATCAAGGAAGACTTAGCATAGAGCTTACTTATAAGAGAGACCATCAGGAACAGAGTGAAAGTATATATTGTGATTCCTTGTTCTTTAGTTGCAGTTTTCATATTTGCTCACCCTGCTTGTCCTACGAACTGCAAAGGAATAGGGGCAACAGCCCCTCAATGCAAAGCATATCTGTCAAACAATGTAGCAAGGGAAGAAAGAAGAAGGGGTGTCACCGCTGTTATCATTTATGATGGCACCTTTGTCCTCTTTCGGTGGACACAAGCAGACTCTCACTACTTAGCGGCTACTGGGTAACATCATTAGCATGGAGAGGCCAAGGGAGGGTGCGTAACCAAGTAGAGTGACTTTTCTATTGGGTCTATCTCTTACCCTAGTTGGCTAGTTGGCTCGAACTCTGAACAAGGGAAAAGAGGTCGTTCGATAATCGACCGAGCAGCAGAACGTCTGACGACAAAGTAGTTCGTCGCCCTCTTCCTCTCCTAAGCTGATAGCAACGCTCCTAAGGCTGCCCAGCACATTTGCCGCTACCTGCCACAGACTCCCGCTGCCGCTGTCGTCTCATCCATGACCCTCGCGGTATTGATTACTCCTCTTCTCAGCATCAACTCCTCTATAAAGCGATTAACTAAACCAAACATCTTCAGGTTAAAAGCCCAAGGAATGTTGACCATCGGCATACCAAGCTCTGGATCAACCATATAATATATGCTGCCGGCAAGATAGAGAACTGTTGCGACTGTAAGCCCAATGGCCAACCATTTCCTCTTGGATTCATGACCTTGGGCGCATTTGGAGAGGTTCCCTGTCGTTAGCACGCGGATAAGCCCTGCGTGCATCACCAGCTGGTTGAAGACGAGCAGGATATTGCACACTGACCAGATAACAGCGGCGTCGTTTTCGCTGATCACCTCCCATACGGAAAGAATGGACGTGATGCCAGCGATGCCATAGCCGTAAGAGATGATCATGAACCATCGGATGCGGCTACGTTCCTCCTCTTTTAGCAACATTGCCTTCATGCGATAAATGTACACTAGATCCGTTGCAGTAGAAGTGAACCAATCCATCAGGTAAGCGAGCACAGTGAGAGCAATGTAGCACTGTCCGTCACCCTCTTCCACGGAGCACTGCGGGAGGAATAAAGCCAGAAAGACCACGAGATTGATAATGTTCGTGTACACTGAAATGGCCAAAAGGGTAGGCAAAATCTTGCGCCCAATTTCCCAATGATTAATGTCAGGAAGACACAAAAGAGTGATCACCAATGACACCAAGTAGCCCACCAGCACAAAGATGTCCAGCGGCTCCATAGTAATAACAAAGCCCCGCGGGAATCTTACGGCTCAGGAAGCGGCCCTTGGCTGCTCCCTTATGTCTGCCGAGGTAGCTCTCACAATGCTCTCTCCCCGGGCAGTGCCTTCTGGGGAAAAATGGCAGATCAGAGTGACACCGTATTCCCGCTCTGTAGCGAGGTGCTATGTTTCTAATGAGATAGAGATGTCTTCATTTCTGTATAGGAGAAGTGTGAAGTTCCGCTTGGTAGTCACCGGGTAAGTAATGCCTATTATCAGGGAAAGAGAGGCGGCTTCTCTTTTGGAATTGAAGGCTTGTGGGAAGACTCTATGGGCTCCAAGAGTGGCGGTCACTCTAAATGATGAATAGTGGCGTATCTCACGCTCCACTGAACATCCACCTCCTCTCCAAAGGCAAAAAAAAACTTGGAATATTTTACGAAGAGATCAAGGGACTGGCATTACTGAGAACAGATGAAAGAATTTCCTCCGTTGTCAAAACCAACTTCCCTTCAGAGCTATAGTAGATGGGCTCATCTCTGAAGCGGCAGAGGCCATTAATTTCCTCTCTTCCCCTACTCTTCCCATTATTATATCTACATGAGGATCAGTTTGTCGCGTAGAGGATGAGCATGATGACAGAGGGCAGTCAGGACTAAGAAGGTAACTACTCCTCGTTATTGTTGGGTCATTTTCTACAGGTCTCCAATCAAGCTAACGATAAAGGCGCTGCTGCATGCAAACCAAGGGTTTTGTCATCTCCAAAAGACATAGGAGCTGAGTAGTAGTAGTAGCAGACTATCAGAATGATGAGTATAAAGCCAGGGGAACTGAACGTTCGGACCCACCACAGCTGCTAATGTTTCTCTTGAGCCCTACAGGTAAGGTAGGCGTCCTGACCCATTGTCATGAGTCATCACCGACGACGAAGACGACCTCCTTCAGACCCGTGTAGTTAATAATGAAGGACGGAGGAGTGGCAATATGTAGAAGAAGCTAGATGAGACTAAAAATAGCAGCCAGTGTAACTACCGCTGGGAAACCATCATTGCAGCTGATGTCAGCGACAAGGGGAACGAATAGACTGATAAGCTCAGCTCCCTACTATGCTACGAGTAAGAGCATCTCCACCGGTCAATGCTGGTGTATTCTATTTCTGGGCTACAGGGCTGCCAACGGCTACGATAACTCGAGCTCTGATTGGTGGGGCTATAGAATCGG
>FLMG01002126.1:0-12881 GCA_900088475.1 Hyphochytrium catenoides | reverse complement strand
AAAATGAGGTGCAGAAGACAAGAGAGAGAGAGAGAGAGAGAAAGAAGAGACGAGGCCGAGATGAGAGGAGAGAGAAAGCCTTTTCTCTGTCGGTTTATTATGTGTGTTTTATTCAGTGTCCAGTGGTCAGAGCTCAGAAAGAGTTTTTTTCTCTCTCTCTCTCTCGTAGATAAGTGAGCGGATAGCGCGGCTCTGACTTGAGCGCAAGGAGCTTCGTCTCCTACTTCTTTGTGACTTTCTTCATAGGAACAAGAAGATGAGAACAATCAACAGAGGAGATACTTGACCGTTGGTGAGAGACTCTCATGCACAGCCAGCAGGTCGCCCAAAAAGTCCTAGAGAGAGAGAGAGAGAGAGAGAGAGAGAGAGGAATGAGAGAGAGAGAGAGAGTGAGAGACAGAGAGAGAGGAGAGAGGATGGTGTGTTGACGGCGAAGGATAAAAAGTAGTGAGACTAGAGAGAGACAAAGAGAAAGAAAGAGAGAGAGACAGAGAGAGAGAGAGAGAGAGAGAGAGAATGAGTTTTATAAAAGGAAATAAAAAACGAGCGTGGTCGGCGAGCCGGTTGGGTGCTGGTAGGAAAAGGTGGTGGAACGTCAATCTAGAACTATTTATAATGAGAAGAGAGTGAGAAATGCAAAGCGTCCCGAGACCGGAGAGCGATGATGTCGGACAGCCACGTGGAGACAGAGAGAGAGAGACAGAGAGAAAAGGGAGATACATTGAAAGAGAGAGAGAGCTAGAGAGAGAGAGAGAGAGAGAAAGAGGGGAGACAGAACTTGCTAATGAAAGATTTTGGCCTCGTCATGATTTGTTCTGTCGACTGCCTCCGGTGCTCTCACTGAACCCAAAGCTCCAGCATTGGACGCTCCGAGAAGAGAGAAGCATGGCTGGCGGCAGCGGATAAAGTGAAGGTCTGTGGGCGGGCAGCTGCTGACGATAAGACGACCGATGATGATGGTAGACAGAGGCCAGCCGTGTAGATGGAAAGGAAAATACATTGGGAGCCGCAACGCGTCCCTGAGCGAAGGAGATGACGTCCATCGGGCCAATGGGAAGCGTGATGTTCCATGAGGTTCGAGCAGATGCCGCAGCAGCCACACGTGCGCAGGGACCTGACGAGGGAGAGAGACCAAAGAATCCAGGCGATGGTGGTTCCAAGATGCAGGCGCAGGAGGAAAGAACCATCTTCCAAAGGTAGGAACATGTTGGAGATTCCTGGCCTTAGTGGTGAGAGAGGAAAAAGGAGAGAGAAAGAGAGAGAAAGAGAGAAAGATAGAGAAAGAGATAGAATGAGAGAGAAAGAGGGAGAGAGAGAGAGAGAAAGGGAGAGAGGCCTGGAGGGAAGAAAGAGAGGCGGAAGAGAAAGAGCGAGAGGGAGAGAAAGAGAGAGAGAGATGACAGAAACAGTTAGAGGAATGACAAGAAAGAGGGAGGGAGAGGGAAAGGAAAGAGCGAGAGGGAGAGAAAGAGAGAGAGAGATGACAGAAACAGTTAGAGGAATGACAAGAAAGAGGGAGGGAAAGGGAAAGGAAAGAGAGAGAGGATGGAGAGAGAGAGAGGATGGAGAGAAAGAGATGGAAACAAGGAACAAAGAGTGAGAGAAGGAAAAGGAGGAGAGGACGACAGAAGGAAGAGAAAAGAGAAAGAGAGGAAGAGATGTGAAGAGAGAATCTCTCCTTTCCTACAGAGATGCCCGCCCTGGCCTGTATGTACCGCCCACCCGCCCTCCTGCTGGCCCTTCTGAACTTATTTCCCACCAACTTCAACCTACGAGACAGAGCTGACTAAGGGACAAGCTAGAGGAGGCATTCGGCACAATAAGATAGAGGTTTAGCTCCCTCAGGACATAGGCAACCCTCATCGAGAGATATGGCTCCTGAGTACCAAACCTACTTTTTTGTGTTGAGGACCAGGGGGAATTCTGGGTCCCCACACATAAGATCCTGGGGAAAGTGTGGGATTGACCCTTTATCGTCTTAGGATCCTTGGTCTCATAGGTGGTGAGTACCGTGGTTTAAGGTTAACACGGGGATGGGGCATATGGATACCTAGGTAGCCGAAGGTACGCACCACTTGTAGTTGTTGTTGTCCAGTGTATGTACACTCCGCATCGCTTGGCCCCCCTTTGGATGGGGAACAATAACCGTTTCAGACAGACCTCATAACTTTATGGCTGTTCCCCTAACATGTTCTGTCCCGTCGCTCTGTCTCTCTTCTACAACGCTCTGTCTTGACGTACTACCTATCTCTCCGTACTCTGTCTCTCCTTTCATACTTGACTCTGTCACGCTAAACGGTGCAAACCTTTAGGCTCTGTCTGGCGTCATCACAACAGTTTGGTGGCTCTCTGTCTACCGACTGCGGCTATCTATTTTTGCGTATCTTTATCTACCGCGGATCCACACTGATCAGAAGCTTCTGCCATTGTCTTTTCTGTTCCGAAGTTGCATTTCCAAGCTCCTTCATCGATGTTCTTGAGCGGCAGCGGCCTGTATGTCCTGCCGCGCCGCAGCCCGCTGCTGGTGGTCTGTGCTCTGCCTTGTTGGAATAGAGGCTCCGCTATGCATCGTGCGATTTCTCAGTCATTTCTTTATCTCCGGTCATTCACTGCAGCAGCTGCTGCCAGTCCAGTTGAACCGACTTCGCCAGACTTCGGGCTCTTTGGTCGTCTATGCTCGTAGTCAATACGTACTATCCAATCAACTTGCTCTGCGAAGGCTCACGCCAGGCTTTATAATTAATTTATTGCAAGAAAGTGTCAGCAACAAAAGAGACAACATAGACTTGCCAGTCAGAGTCTAGGCTTCCAGTCTGGCCGGGCGGCCTGTTGCCGATCCTTACAAGCTTTCTCAAATATTGTGACCTTACACCAGAAACGAAAGGCACTAGCGGCACATCATCATCGTGTCTCTACCGGCAGAAAAGGCTTCCTCCTCCTCCACATCCATTCCGCGCAAGCATGAATCAACTTCTCGAGCTATTGTTGACCGTACTCTGGCTCTTGCTTGGAGGCATTGAGTCCTTCCTTCTTTGGGCTGCCGTGGGCCTGGTGCTCTGTCTCACCATTGTTGGCATTCCCTTTGGATTTCAATGTTTCAAAATTGCCTGGCTCTCCCTTCTCCCTTTCTCTCTAAACGTGGATAACGCCCCTACTGTGGGATCCAGTGGCCTACTATCTCTGTGTCTAAACATCCTCTGGCTACCATTGGGCATCGTGCTAGCGATAAACCATCTCTTCTGGTCCCTCTCAATGTTTGTGACCATTATCGGAATTCCCTTTGCTTGGGCGCATCTAAAGCTCGCTCGGCTCGCTCTTGCGCCTTTCGGAGTCCATCTGGATCCACCAGAGGCGCATCGGGATCCCCTCTTGCCTAAGTAGTAGCTCGTCGCTGCTTGGCATGACAGGTAAAGTCTAGGTAGTAGATGGCTGAGCAGTGGTTGCTGTTTCTGAGATCCCGTCTGAAAAGAGGCGGGGTGTCTTGTTGCTTGACATAGACGAGAAGAGAACTAGCTCCTTAGAGGATACGCAAAAGTATTCAAAAATCGGGGCAGAAAGAAGAATGAAGGTTTAAATATATTTGGCTTTCTTGCGATGAGGCATGTTCTTTAGTGACCAGAAAGAAAAAACTTCTAAATGCGAGTCTGGGGTGTTTGTTATTTAGTCTTACAGCGTGCTGCGCTAGCGGAGGAGGAGGCAAGACATGCCTTATGGTTGCGCTATAAAGATTAGACAACAACCCTAGTGTGACTGTTGGTGGTTATTACTAACTAAGAGGGAGAGCAGCTTCGTCTATGCCAGCAGCGAACTCTTCTTCAACCACACTACCACTAGTCTAGTAGTGCCGTACATGATAATAGTAGCTGCCCGGTGAACACTTTTTCGCTAAAGATTGATTATTGTATCTTGATGACAATAGTGCCAGGGTGATAACAACTGCTTCCAAGCAAAGGCCTCTCTCCGCCTGACAGGCAAGCAAGAGGGAAGCAAACAATATTGATAGGGCGGACTGACTGATCATGAAGAGTTCACTACCACTAGAAGATAATTTACGGAGTAGATTTTATTACGTTGCTGGTCGATGTTGTCCTCCCTCATCGATCACACAAGCAGAACTGCTGATCACCAATAGTCCTCCTCTCGATGAGGGCACCGCAGGAGCAGCATCAAAGAAGAAGAAGCAAGGCATGTTGCTGCTGCGATCACCACCACGACAACAACAACGAGCGAAGAAGAAAGGCTTCACAATATATAATAATACTCAGGAGCAGTCTCCGTCCGCTGCTGCTGCTTCACATCCTCCTCCTCCTCCTTTCTTCTCTCATCATCGACACATCAGTCATCAAAATGACAAGTCCTGGGGGAAGACTCTAACGCCCGCCCGCAAACTTCAATATTTCAATGTCCCAGACTGTCGAAGACATGGTCCAATAACCAGTAATATAACAACGGGCTAGAAATCTATGAATCATTCGCTGTGTAAAGTTGCATGGATAGAGAGACACTGCGCTGTTCAGAATCAGACGAAGAAAGAGACGCCATCGCGTTTATTATGAAGCTTCGTCTCCATCATCGACGACCTGCTGCTGTGGGAAGAAGGCGTTGCTGCCAAGCTGCTTCTTCCCCAGCCACAGCTCTGACAACCTGGCTTTCAAGCTCCGACGAATAGGAGGACCACAAGGGAGAGAAGAGGAACTAGATGATCTCTTTAATGATTGCCTCCTCCTCGTGAAGAAGAGTGATGGTTGCATTAGCTGTAGTGTGAAAGGGCGAGACAGGTGTCTTTGGAGGACGGCGACGCCATGCTTCCTCGACTGCGTAAGAGGGCGCCTCCAGCCATCCAAGGCCCTAAGGAGGATCCTCACGTCATTTCCAGCCATGGGCGGCGCCGCAGCCCCTTGTTCTTTTCTAAGATTGATGCGGCCACCAGGAGGAACACAGAGATCAGTGTCTCTTTCCTGCAGGACGTGCCGCTACTAAGGCAGCTTCAGGTCAGAGAGACAGATTAGTATGACGCCGAAGGTGCCTTTCTCTTTTTTTTGCTATGTAGGGCTGCGTCGACTCCCCTCCCCGCTTTCTTGCCACTGTTCTCTCGGCTGTGTACTTGCAGCCTTCCCATGCTCTAACGGATCTTATTATCTCTCTCTCTTACTCTAACTCACCTACTCACTGTGTCTCTTTCTCATGTTCCTCGCTCCTCTCTCTTGAACTCTCTCTCTCGATCTGTCTCTATGGCTGACTTCTCTTCCTCCAGATCGAAGAGCTTCGGGAGCTTGCTCCGCTGTGCAAGATGCTGATCTATGAAGAGGACGAGGTCATCACCACCCACGAAGAGGCACTTTCTAAGCTATTTATAATAGAAACAGGAGAAGTCTCTCGCCTTGTACACTCACCGGGACCTAGTGGAGACGGAGCTGCCAACTGGGAGGAGAGAGGCAACCTCTCCCGCTACGATCACTTTGGCGCTCTCTCCATAGTATCCTCGAAGGGAGATAAAAAGAGAGAAGAGATGGAGAGAGACCTGATGCAAGAGAGAGATATAAGGACAAGGATTGTGGCGCGGCGCTTTACCAAGTGCATCGTCCTAGACAGAGAGCTGGTGGCTCTGTGCAACCTCCGTCCGTCTTTAGAGTATGACTTCGCCCTTATTCTTAGGAGAGACAAGAGAGAGGAAGAGGCACAGCTCGACCTCCTTCGTCGGCTTATAAGCGCAGAACTGAGGCTAACAGAACTCCAACCTACAAGGACTTCTCAGGATTACATTGTTCTCCTTCTCCATGCGCCAGAATGGCTGGTAGAGAGAGAAGACAGGCTCCTTCGCCTGGAGAGAATGGCAGAACTGTATAGTGAGGAAGAGATGGACTCTGTGATGGAAGAGAGAAAGAGAGAGAAAAGACGCCTCAGTCCTGCCGAGAGACTCGAAGCTCTGGGCCGTTTACTCTGCCGCTCTTCCAACGTCTCTCCTCCTGGTGCTGGGCTGTCAGGGATCGAAGAGAACACAGATCCAGCGATTCATGCCATCTTCCCGTTGCATGACCCACACTTCAACAATGAGATCATGGGCCTTTGGCGCAGTATAACGGGCAATAGCGCACGAAAGAACCTCGTCCTTCTCCGCTTTAAGAATCACTTTGGCCTGAAAGTTGCCTTCTATTTTCATTTTGTCTCTCACTATGTGGATTCTCTTAAAGTCATCGCGATCGTTGGCACCCTCCTTTGGCTCTCACTCCGCTGGCTGGACTATAGACTGTATGCCTCGTGTCTCTCTCTGTTTGGACTTCTGGTGGCTCTGGTGTGGGCACCGTGCATGCTGAAAGTGTGGGAGAGGCTAGAGAACAAGCTAAGAGTACGCTACGGAGTGATGTTCTACAAGGAGGCAGAAGAGGAGAACCCTCAGTTTAAGCATTATCGCATCAGACAGGTGAACATAGCGGAAGAAGGGGAGCCGCCAGAGTATGTGGAGGTCAAAGAGTACAGCGCTCTTGCCCGCACTCTCAAACGTCTTCTGTCTTTTCTCTTTGCTCTCATCTGCATCTCTGTCGTCATAGTGCTGGTAGCTCTCTTCGCTCAGTGGTATATCATAGCAGTCATGACCCCACAATGCGGGGATCCACGCTGCAGTGGGACATTGTCTTCCTGCCTCGAGGCGTGCCGCCGTCGTCTGCCTTTCTCTTCCGAGTACGGGGCAGATTGTGAGGCGTACTGCGCCCTCGGCGCCGTTTCTCCCCCTTGTTCCTCCTTTCTTGGTTGTTTTCCGACGGCAACGGCGCATATTGGGAGCGCGAGATGGCTGTACATCCTTGTCCAAGGTATCATCCTAGGCTTAGCCATTGACATTCTTTTCACCGCGTTCTTTGACTGGGCAAGTCATCGGTGGACCCTATGGGAGAACTGGCGGACGCTGCAGGAGAGAGAGTACCATTACACGCTTAAAACCTTCATCTTCGTATGGACAGGCTATTTCTCCTGGTTCTTTCTTCTCGCCTTCGTGTACACTCCGTACGGAGCAGAGCTGCAGCACTGGATCAAGGAGAATGTGGATAGCAATGAGCTCCTCACCTTTAGAGGAAGAGTGCTGTACGCAAGGGAGTGGAGAGAGGGGAGACTGGCTATGGATAAGGCGTTTGTCACTCCACTCATTGTGACGCAGCTGCTCAACCTCATAGTCAACACCTTTGCTCCAGTCTTGCTAAGAAAGGCAGTTAGAAGAGGAAGGGAGCACTTCCTCTCCACCTCTGATGCCTTCGTGGACGCAGGGAGAGCGGTGAAGATGTATGTTGGTAACCGCGTGAAAAGGAATGTGAATCAACAGGAGAAGACAGAGGAGAACGCTGCTCTGCCCAAGGCAATGGTAGGGAGCCCAAGCTTGGAAGAAGAGGACGAACGGATTATTTCTACGGTCGAGGTAAGGAATTGCTGTCTGCATCTTTTCCGATATCTCTCTCTCGCTCGGTCTTTGTCTCTCTTTTTCGCGCCTCCTTTACTACCTCTCTACCTCTTGTTCTTCTCATTTTCTAACAAAATGTGTCTTTCCCTGCGCCATTTTTCTCTCTCCGCCGGTTACTCTCCCTACGAACATTACTATCTATGTCTCTGTACTTCCACGCTGTCGCTATGTCAGGAGGGCTCCCTATCCCCACACGTAGCTTTGGAATCGTCTGACCCTTGGTACCAGCGGATGAAGGAGTCTCTCTCCTCATCTCAGACTCGCTTTGCCTCGTCCGCCGGCGCTTGTCGCGATCTGTCTTCCCGGCTCAGGCTAAAGAAAGAGTGGAACTGCCGTGATCTCTGTCGATCTTCGACAGAGATCTTAGAGCTTTCCTCATTCTCCTCTTACTCTCCTTTTGAAGACTTCCTTCGGATGGCACTGCAGTTCTCGGTGGTGACTATGTTTTCCATTGTTTGGCCCTTCTGCGCCCTCTGCGCCCTCTTGCACAATCTGGCTGCCCAGCATTTTGATGCTGTGAGGATTTGCATTGATTATCGCAGGGCAATGCCTCAGAGAGCGCATGGCATTGGACAGTGGGAGAGAATCTTTCTCTCTCTCTCTTCTCTGTCTCTCGCCGTGGCTGTTGGACTCTTTGTTAACACTACGGGAGGGTTAGACGTACTCTGGGGATGTCCTGTGAGCGAGGAGACCTACGGCCCCGTGCAGGATTGCCTAACAAATGTAGAGAGACTCATTGCCTTTTCTCTCTTGGAGCATCTCACTCTTCTCTCTCTCTTCTTGCTCCGAAGCAGTGTGCACGGGCAGAGTGCCGCACTGAGAGTGGAGATCAAGAGAAGGAGTCGAAGACAGAAAGCAGCGGTGCACCGCTCCATGCAGATGATAGGGAGAGAGATATTAGTAGAGGGAGAGAGGGATGGGAGAGGTACTGCTGAATTCTACTCGGCGGTGGTGCTTTGGGTTGGAACCGACAAGCTACAGGTGCCTCTTTTTCTGTCTCTCTTTCTTTCTTTCTTTCCTTTCTTCGAATCGTTCTTTCTGCATCCTTCACTATTGTTTTCTATCTGCTCGTCTTGAATGCCTCTCACTGCTCTCTGCGACCTTCCCTCTTTCCCCATCTCCACAAGCCTGACTCTCTCTCTCTCTTTCTCTCTCTCTCTTTCCTACCCTCTTCCCTTGTTATTTGCAGCGACTGAGAGGTGCTCTGCCTTGCCAAGGGTTCTTTCATTTCTCGGGACCCTTACCACCTTTGAGTCATCTGCCTTAATCCTCTCGCTGAGTCTCTTTCTTGACCGCTGTCTCTTTCTCATAGACTTTCTTTGACCTGTTGCTTTCCTTTCCACTGACCAGGTCTCTTTTTCTGGAGTGTGCCCTCCTGCACTCTCACCGTCTGGGTCTCCAAGCAGTGTAAGCCCGCGGCCGGACGACGGAGGGAAGGAAGACCTCGAGAGAAGAGAGCCTTTGGGTTTCTCTTCCTCTCTTTCCTCTTCTCTTTCCTCCTCTTCTCTCCTCTCTTGGCATCACAACTCTAAGGATGTCGCCGTCTGGGTGCCGAGGGCGAAGTGCCGCCCTTGGGTGCCGACCATGATAGACTTCTTTGAGGTAGTTCTCTCCTTTCTCCAGCCACAGTCCCGCTTAGTCAATAAGCCCATCCTGACCGCTGATGCCCCTCTCAAATCCTCTACCTTTCTCTCGTTCTCTCTCTTTCTCTCTGGCTGTGTGCCTCACTCAGTTTCTGTCTCTCTGTCCTCGGCAATGTGTGTTACGTTACATTCTGAGTCTTTCTTTCCCTTTTATTCGGGGACTCTGTGCGTTTCTGACTCTTCTTCTCTTTCTTTCTCAAAAGCCTCTTTCCTCTGCCTCCCACTCCCGTCTTTCGCGGAGCATCCTCGTATGTTGCAGCGTCGTGGGGTGTAAGCTCGGTGCGGGGGAGTAACAAACACTCTATCTCTCTGTCTCTTTCTCTCTCTTCCCTCTCAGGTCGGAGCTTCAGTGTTGATATCTGATCCTTCGGAGCCTGGACTTTATCGCCAGGCCACCATTTCCAAGCTTTTGGACTACTACCCTCACGACTCTAGCCCAGAGAGAGAAGTAAAAGAAGAGAGAGAAAGAGAAGGAAGAGGCGAGAGATTGGTCTTTACTCCTGACATTCTCTGCCTCTACGTCATCGGAGCGAAGCGCCTTCCTTCCTCTTCTTCTCTCCTGAATGATCGCTATTGTGAGATCCGCTGTTCTTCCTCTCTCTTCCACACCTCTGTCCGCTGGGGCACCACGCAGCCGCGCTGGGGAGAGAGGTTCGAGGTCCCGGTGACTGACAAGAGAGAGAGAGTGACCCTCACTGTGTATAATAGACTCATGGGAGGGGGCAGAAAGGAGAGAAATGGAGCCACAGGGGCGATTGGAAGCTATGTAGGAGAGGTGAGTGGTGGGCACCTGGCCATTCACTCATACAGACAGACAATCTCTTCTTTCTCTCTTTTTCTCTCTGTCTCTCTCCTCTTTCTCTTGCTTTCTCCCTTCCCTTCCCTTATCTTTCTTTCCTCTCCTCTAGAATCTTTTACGCTTCATCTCTGCAATAATTCTGGGCAGGGATATAGTTCACCCTAGCGTAAAGCCCTGCCGCAAATGTCAGCTTCTCTCTCTCACTCTCTCCATATTCTCTGTCTTCATTCTCTTTCTCTCTCTTTCCATGTGTTTCGCTGTCAATGGCAGGTTGTGATCCCCATGGCAGAGCTGGCAGGAGGGAAGGTATATCACGCTATCCTCCCGCTGAAGAGAAGAAAGTTTTGGGAGAAGAGGCTACCTACGTCTCTCTCTCTCTCTTCGCACTCCGCTGCAGAAAGAGCTATAGCAGGAGAGATCGAGCTTAGGCTGCAATGGATAGACTCACGTCTTCCCACCAGAGTAGCGGTCACACTTTATGGGAGAGACAGAGAGAAAGAGGAGATATGGCTGACTAGGGAAGAAGCGCTGCAGCGTCTCCATCTGCCGCTCACCGCACCAGACAAATAGCCCTAAACCCTTTCATTTCCTCTCTCTGCTCTCAGAACTGGTTCAGACGCGGGCTGCAAAAAGAGACTCATCGCAGACAGGGAGAGAGAGAGGCATCCAAGGGAGAGAGAGATTGAGATTCTCTGCTAGCTGTAAGACAAGAAGTTGGAGGGACAGAAAGTAGAGAAGAAGTGAAAAGGGAGAGAAGAAGAAATATGAAGAGGGACATCTCTCTTCGATAGGATGGGACTCAGGCCTGTACATAAATAAATTCAACTCTTACAAGGAGAGAGAATGGAAAGAAAAGGTGTCCTCATCCTCGACTGACTTCTCTCCTAGCAGCGTCATCAGGAGATCTTTATATCCTGTACTTTCCTCTTTGATATCCTAGTTCAAACACTTCTTATCTTTGGCCATCAAGCATAACCCCTCTCTCTCTTTCTCTCTTCTTTTTTCCTCTCTCTCTCTCGCGCTCGCGCGCGTATCTTAAGCGGCGCACTGGCGCTTGTGAGCCTTCCAGTCAGCGACTTGATGCTCTTTTGAACAATAGAAAACTTTCTTGCAGCGACTGCAGCGGGAAGAGGCAGGAGCGGCACAATCAACATAGTTGCAGCTTTTCTCTCTCTCTCCCGTCATCTTTCTCTCTCCTTTACCACTTTCTCCTCTACTAGCAGCGGCGGCAAGCTGTTTGTTCATCTCTCTTGCCTTCTTGATCCAGGAAGCAGAGCTGTCCAGGTCCTTCAGGGTGAAGTCCAGGCGCTTCAGGTCATCATCTTAAGACGGCGGAGAGAGAGAAAGAAAAAAGAGAGAGAGAGAAAGGAGGATTAACTGACCTGCTGCCAGGAGAAAGAAGCAAGGAAGAGAACAGAAGCGCAGCGAGAGAATACCAGGAATAATATAGGGCAGAGGAGGAGAGCTCCTGCGACAGAGAGAGAAACAAGAGGTAAAGGAGGAAACCAAAAGAGAGAGAGAGACGCACGACAAAGACAGAGAGAAAAAGAGAGAGCATGAAGAGAGAGAGAGTGAAATGGGGGCTCTATAGGAAGCCAGCGAGACAAAGACAGAGCGGGTAACCGGAGAAGATCTCTCGGTGTCTGTGAGAAAGAGGGAAAAGAAAAGAGACATAAGGAGAGAGAGACGCAGAGAGAAAAGGAGACAGACAGAGACAGAGGGAGAAAGAGAGAGATAGCAAGAGAAAGAGAGAGAGAGAAGAGGCCCTACTGCTCACCATTATCGTACATTCTCCCAATGAACGCATCGCCGAGCACCTGCATGGGCTTCCCGCACTGGCTGGCGATGTCAGAAGCCCTAACATTCAAAGGCAAGCCCTTGGCACTTCCTCTGTCATCGACGTAGAGCGTGACGCCGATGAACTTCGCCTCTCTCCTGTTCAAAAGCAAAGGAACTGTGTCCACCAGAGAGTCCATCGCCAGGATCATGTCCAGCATCTCGGGCCGGAGGGTCGTGCCCTGAGGGAGCTGGGAGAGAGAGAGAAAGAGAGAGAGACAGAGAGGAAAAGAGAGAGAGAGAGACACAGAGAGAGAAAGAGAGAGAGAAAGAGAGAGAGTCAATAAAGAGGGATGGGGAGACGCAGAGAGAGAGAGTCCGAGATAGGAGAAGATAGGGTATGAGAGAAGGAAGAACGAGAGAGAGCTCGACTAAGGGTGAGAGAGCAAAGAGAGCGAGAGCGAGATCGTGACAATGTCCAGTGCTGCTTTCTCGTTCTTAATCTCTGCTCTGCTCCTTCTCTCTGCGAGTGTTTCCCTCTCTCCACTCTCTCTTCCCTGTCTCTCCCTTTCGCCTCTCCGGAACGGCCCTGTTTCGCTTTTTCATCCTCGTTTACACAGTTCTGTCCCTTTCTTTCTTTCTTTCTTACTCTCTCTCTCTTTCTCTCTTCCTCTCTCTCTCTCTCCCTCTCTCTCTCTCTCTCTCTCTCTCTTTCTCTCTCTCTCTCTCTCTTTCTCTCTCTTCCTCTCTCTTCCTACCTGGCTGACTACTTGGTGCTTATACTTCTCTTTGTCTAGCGTGGCGTTGTCTTGGTTGAAGTGTCTCTTCAGTCTGTCAGTGAGGCAGCGGTCTTCCTCTCCCTCAGGGATCGGAATGTCCCACTCCGCCAGCGGCTGAGAGCCGTCACACGGGATATAAACCACTTTGAAGGACATTGGAACCGGAGTGGTAGCGGAGGAGAGACACAGGTTGGTCTCGGTCCCTCTTCTCTCTCTCTTTTCTCTCTTTCTCTCTCTCACGTGCCTCTCTTTTGCGGCGATTGTGGTTGTAGGAGGCCTCCTTTCTCAAGCTCTTCCCTGCCCGTCATCAACGATGAGCATGGCAGGCTGAGCTGCCGCGATGGCCCCAATTTCCTCTGCACTCAATGCCACGCTCCTCTGCCCCCAAACCTTCTTTCTCTCTTCCCTCTCTCTCTCTTTCTCTCTCTCTCTCTCTC